>OMNW01025227.1:0-15035 GCA_900303245.1 Selene dorsalis
GGGTAACTCGAGACCTCAGCTGCGGGACCACACTGGACTGGACTTGAGGCGTGGAGGACGCGTGTAGTCGCCCGGCAGGGTTAAACAACATGGACCGGAGGACGTCGCGATGCTAACGGGACAGCAGCAGCAGCAGCAGCGCGCCGTGTTGTTGTTATTGCCACCCGGCCCTCCTCCTCCGACATCGCTCGCTCCTGGTCCCAACACTTGCTGACTTAGAGAGCCGGTGCAGCAAAACTCGTGCCGCTGTCAAACGCTTGGAGACGCATGGATGTGAATGAATGCAGGTATAAAAAAAAAGAGTGAAGGAAGAGCAGGAAAACAACTTGTCCGTCCCTCCGGTGAGCTCCGTCCCTCACGTTATGGGATTTCTGTGCATGTGCATAGTGAGTAGTAGCTGCAGGGCACACGCATGCGCACTAACAGCCCCTGCGTTAAAAACATGTAAACATGTAAGCAGACGACGTTGACGTGCATGCTCTTACGAGAATCATTTCATTAATATGGACATTACTGTTTTATGTCTGAGCTGCTTCAGCAGTCACATAAAAAGCGGATTAATGATATTTAACGGTGAAAAATAACTAAATACGTTTACTCGAGTATTGTACTTAAGAACCGTTTTGAGATACTTGTGCTTTACCTGAGGATGTACTTTGTTAATCAGTGGTGTAAGTATAAGTGTTAGTGGTAATACCAATGTAAAAATTTACCTTTGGACAGAAGCCGTCATCGAAGTTTGTAAAAAAAAAAAAAAAAAAAAAACCCCGAAAATTTACTACAATATAATCCAAGTGAAAATACTCAGCGCACGAAACAGTATAATGCAGTTGTTTCACTTTTATACTATAGTATTTTGTACTGATGCATTAAGCAGCAAACTAAATAATATTGCCTTAAAATGTCTTTCAAGGGCTTCCGTACTGTATGTATGTTGCTATGCAACCAGAGCCGCGTCCTCACTCCCTCTGATGTGTTACAATGGCTGAAAGAAGTGTTAATAAAAAGGCCCAATCCGTCGTTTCTCAGGTTTGTGGCGTTATTTTTTTCATCTTTATAAATCAGAGACTTAAACAGGAGAGTTTCTGACCCACAAGTGTACAGATCAAACCGGTAAAACTTTTGTTTCCGACAGGGGAAGTCGCTGAAAGCTTAAGCTAACGTGAACCGAGGTCTTATTACCTGCTAACTGTCTCTTTACCATTGGCACCAATGTTTAGACAGGGGAATACAATACATTTAGCATTGTTAATATTTATTATTATTATATTATAAATTATTCTAACAAAGTGTCTGGGTATTTGGTTGTCTTTGTTAAATCCAACGTTTGTTTATTGTCAACATCAGTCAAGCGCAAACAGGTAGCAAAACAAACAGCACAGCAAATGATGAAAGAAAATTGTCTTCAGGGATTAATGTAATAAAAAAATTTGCTCTGTGTTGGTTTGTTGTTTAGACCAAGAAACGCACATCCTCAGGCTCTAAGGCTGAGAGGTCCAAGAGGGCTGAAGTAAGACCACAGACATCTGCTTCTAGTCCAACAAAGAAGGATGCAGATGATCTTTTTGCAAAGGAAGAACAATACAAGTGAGCCTTAGTTTGACAAATTAAGGTTTTTGAATTGAACTGGGGGATTTATTTTATTCACTTAAAGTCCTGCTGCAATAATACTTATGTTTATGTATATAAGGACATATAATACTTTTTTTTAATTTTTTTTTTTTTTAATCTTATCTCAATCAGGCTATTGAATGCAGAGCTAGAAGCCAAAACAGCAGATATAGTAAGACAGGCAGAACAACTTATGGTAAGTTGTTTTTCTGTTTGCATTACTAAAAATAATAAATAGTTCAGAATAGTTGTACTAAAAACTGAAGTAAGTAAAGGGGGCAGACTTACTTTCAACTGAAACTGGCTCCTGGTGTTTATTGGGTTTTAGAGAGAACAGAGTGAAGCTCTGTTGAAGCCTTTATCCACCCTCCTGCTCACAGAGATTGAAGATGAAGAGGACACAAGGTAAGAAAAATCAAACATTTGTACCTTGACAGGGTGAGCATGGCACAAGAATAACCGTGAGCCAATGTGTAGCCACTTCAAAAGTCCATCTTTATTCCTTTGAAACTCCTCAGCATCCAAACAGACCTTTTAAAAAAGATCCTTAAGAAAAAGAACTTATTCAACAAAAAATATCCATTGAATTCTGTATTTTTTAATATCCACCAACCTCTTTGTGTGCATCTGCCTTTTCACCTACAGGATGATAAAGCCTCAACGGAGCTCTTTGGAGGAGCCTGGTGCAAAGGTATCGAACGAGAACATTAAAACTGTGAAACTTAGACATTTTGCTGCGTGAAAGCTCTATATGTATAATTTGTTTATGCTGCAATATCTATGTTACTGTGTGCTGTTTATCGTTCCTTTACTTAGGTGGTGACTAAAAAAAGGGTCACATCAAATTTACGAAGCACGTGCGCTGGAAATCAAGGAAAAGAGTCTCAATATAGGACGGTGTGAGTTTGATAGTGTGACACCTCTAAACACCATTGACACCACTGTAAACCTTGTCACTCATAAGATACACAGTAATGTGTTGGTCACAGTGCCATGTTCTCTAAAGGTTTTCTTGTTGGTGGGTTGATTACAGAAGCTTGAGGGCGCGTTCAGATGAGTTAGAGACTGCAGAAGACTCAGTTGATTTGTTTGTGGCAAAGACGATACGTAGCATGGAGGAGAAGATGAATGACACTGTCACTCATGAAAATGTGGTGGATGATAATGATGAATACAACACAGGAGGCAACGTTGGATCAGGTAATTTGTTGTGTAACTTTGAAAACTCAAACCACCGTTTATTATTAACAAAAAGTGCAAATACTCATATATATGTGTGATTTTGTTGTATAATTACCAAAGAAAGTAAGATATGACAAAATTTAAGAAGGATTTTTATTAATTGTAATTAAATGTTTTCATATGAAGACTTTCTTTTAGAGTTAGTGTGTGATGTGAAAGTTGCTGCTCAGGAAACCTTTTGCCGTTTGAGAAAATTAAATCTGCATTAACACTTTTATAAATAATTAAATGAGTTTCTAAGTCTGATTGTGTCTCTTGCTCTGTTTTGTGAAGCTGTTTCAGATGCTCAAATACGAGTTCTCAAGGCAAAGCTACGGATTATGCAGGAAGAACTGGACCAACTCTCCAGTGAATATTATAGAAAGGTAAAGTAAAGTACCTTAACCTTAAAAAAAAAGAGAGATTAGCAAATCAATGACAACTTTTAAATCAATGTTTCTAATAAGTTACGTGAAACTTACATTTTGACAACACTGCATATATTCAGCATCATGTGTCTGTTTCTGCAGGATGATGAAAATGTAAAGCTCAGTGCAAAAATTAAAGAGACTGAGGAGGATCGAGTCAGACTACAGAAGACCATAAGCATCCAGAAGACACAGATTGACAAGCACAGAGCTCTAGCAGAGGATTCTGCTAAGAAATGTGAAGGTCTCCAACTCCAAGTGTCTGGTTTACACAAGGTTTGTGTCAACACCCAAACTGTCTTTTGTGTCTAATAATTCCTAACAAACTGACACCATCGTTCTTTACTCATGTGTGATTACTTCCTGGCTGTTCTGTGTAGGAAATAGAAAATCTGAACCGATCCAACAAACAAGCAGCAGCTGTCCACAGCACAGCGGAGGTTCGTCTGAACAGAGCTCTGGAAGAGGTGGAGAGATTAAAGACTCAGCTGAACAAGATGAAACAGACAAATGAGGTGAGCAAATTACAGTTCTGATAAATACACACATTTTATTATTATTAATCAATTTAAATTTAGATGTTGTCATCATGATTAAGTTATAGTCTCATGTACAGAAACAGTGTTAAGCTATGGTTTAATTACAGGTGCTTCAATCTCTATGTAAATATAAATAATCAATTCCAGTTGTAGAGGGCGCAGAGGCAAAATGAAGCAAAATGTTTAAAGTCCATTTAATGTCTTTTTAAAGTGATTCAGTAGTAGATTCAGGAGTGACTTCACAAAGTGATGAAGTGCAGCACACAGTGCTAACATTAAACAACAAAACTGAAGTGTGAGGGATCAGAGGTCAGAAGCTGATTTTTAAGATCCACAGTGACCTGAATCTATTTTCTTCAATTCTATTAAATAAGGACAAGATAAGCAAGGAACATCAAAGTAAAGAAAATCTTCTTGCTGAAAACAAAATGCTCAAAAAACAGAAAGCTGAACTCATTGTGGGTTTCAAGAAACAGCTCAAGTTGATCGACATTCTCAAAAAACAAAAGGTAAGTGCCTCTTTTATACCAAAGCATACCCTGTTCATAGACTTTAATCAAACTCTTAACAGAGTGTTTTCTGTGTGCAGATGCATTTTGAAGCTGCCAAGCTGCTGTCGTTCACAGAAGAGGAGTTCATGAAGGCTCTAGACTGGGGAAAGTCATAAACACTGGGATACTGAGCATAAAATGTGTCTAAGGTTTAAGTGTAAGGGATTAAAAGTGTGTAGACCCAAACAAGTGTTTTGGTATAATGTGAACAGTAAAAGATATATATCACTCTGCAGTCTGTCACAATTAGTTTGAATAATAAAAAGTTCAGAGTTTGAATTCTTTCCTTTGAATTACCACATTCAGTTACCAGACCTTTTTAGAATAGATTTTAATTCATTTAAATGCCATAATGAGCTTAAAGAAACAACAAAACAATGCTCCAAAGAGTTAGCACTGTAACGTTAAACTGCCCCCTAGTGGCAGTCTGGAAGAACAAGGTTTAGTCTTCGTCCCAGCCGTCTTCAAAGACAGACGGACGTGGTTTGAAGTTCTTTCTGAAGTCTTCATCAAAGTGATCCAGGTCGTCTTCACGCAGTAAGCCCTGGAAACAGATACGCTGATGGTCATACACTTGTTTGATCTACAGATGAGGTGAAGCTGTGTAAAGTTGTTTATGATTCACACGCTGCCACAGACCTTTGGTAAGTATCCCAGGAGTTTTGTGGCATGACGTTTGAGAAGTTGCTGCCTCTCTTCTTCAATGATCTGTCTACGCAGCGCCTCCTTCTCCTGCTCAATCGCTCGTTCTTTAGCCTCCAGTTCCTTGAAGAGAATGATTCAAGTGTCATTATAGAAAGGAGGTTGCTCAGAACTGACCGTCGAAGGGTCAGATGCACCATGTGTTATGTATAATGTGTTTCACTTCTGTTGCTCAAATAAAACTGTGGGAAAATCTGTTAGTATTCTCTCTGACTCTAGTTTCTCTTGTCATGCTGGGTTAATGTCATTACTACATCTTTGTCCTTAAACATCAGACAACAAGATAAAACCTGTCTACTTGTTTCCTTTTCGTAGTGTAGCACTAGCAGTACTGACTGTAAAACTACACCACCTTATTCCTGATGCAGTTGTAAACAGAAGCATAGTTCGTACCATGTCAGCCTCGCGCTGCCGTCTCTTGTCCTCTATCAGCTTCTCCACCTCGCGTTTGTGCTCTAGTTGCTTCATGCGTCGTTTCTGGGCGTTCATCTGCTCGATCCGGTCGTCCTCTGCGAACTTAGCCATCATTATCCTCCTGAAGGCCTCCTCCTCTTCTTTCTCTGCCTGCTTCTGCATCTCTTTGAAGGCCAGCTGCTCCTGGCAGGTCTGCTGCATCATCAGCCGCTGTCTGATCTTCTTCTCCATCGCTTCCTGTTGGATGAACATTTTAAGAGAATTTTAGGAAAGTTCAAGCCCATGAGCACACGGGCTGCACACGTCTGCTCTGTTCTGTGTGTTCATAGAGAGGGAGCGTAATAATAGAGCAGCAAAAATACCTGTTCATTGAAAGCAATACTTTTTCTACTTGTTCAGATTCTGATTGCTTTCTTCAAGTGGTTTGTGATGGAGGACATGTCAAAGTGGTGAACTGCTGCACTACAGAATCTGTCACTTCATAATAATTACAGTGAGACCTCGTAGGATTATAACTTAAATAATGCTACAATGAATTTTTAACTGGCTGATTGGTCACTGTTGAGTTACGAAGCAAAACGCCCAACAGCTCTGGTTGGAGCTGTTCAAATTTGAGTAATCATAACTTGAAGCCCTAAACACAATATTTTTTGGATATCTCCTTAGTCGTTTACCTAATCTCAACCGTCATATGTGTTTAAGTCAGGACTGCTGAACAGGGTGTTTATAAACAGTAAAACACGGATCCTTACAATGTCTTTCCGCCTGTTTTCCTCTTCTTGTTCCTCCAAACAAAGTTCTTCACGGACTCGCTCCATCTCTTCACGCTGCTGCCTCTCCTCTTCAATTTTCTTCGACAGCTGGAGCAAAAGAGGAGGGAGTGATATTTCAAACCAGCACGTGTCACTAAATGAAGTGAGGGATGGATGAAAAAAAGAGTTATCTCAACCATTTTAAGGAGATGGTCTTTGGCTTCTTCCCTCTTTCTGATCGTAGCCATTCTGTCCGCCTCCATGTTCTGCTGACGGGCCACAAACTCCATGATGCGCCTGTTCTCTGCCTCCATCCTCTCTTGCTCCATGTGTCTCCACTCAGCCTGTTGTCTCTTGAACTCATCAATGTGCTGCTGAGTGGCTCTGACCTTCTCTAGTTTCAGCTGACGCTCCCTTCAACAAAACAACAACATTTCTCAAGAAAGGCTTTTAAAACTGCTGCAGTTTTCTCTTTTTCGTTTTCAGGGAAACCATCACGTCAGGTTTTGTTCCTAAAAAGAATCTGTTTACTTGAATATTAAGCAAAAACAAAGTTGCTGTACTCACTGACTCACGTTGAGCAGTGTTAAACTTGTAATTATGGACTCACATTTGATCCTCCTCATAAATCTTCCTGATAATCTCATCCACCATGAGCTTCTCTTTGAGAAACTCCTCGTATGCCTCCTGTCTTTTGCGCTCCCTCTCCATGAGCTGCTGCTCCAGCTCTCTCTGATACTGCACCATCTCCTCGTGACGTTTCTGCTCCAGCTTCAGCTGCTCAACAGCTGCTTGCTCCTGTTCACTCTTCATCTTACGAGAAAAGTCTGCCTCCTCACGCTAATGAAGGAAAAGGATACACAGTACATGGTATGTAGGCATCAAAACAGAGCTAGGATTTTTAGCTTTAGCTTTCTGATAAAAGAACTTTTTAAAGTGTAATTCAAAATATTTTAGACAAACACAAGCCTATATATACAGCTGAACAAACAGTACATAATTAATTTTAGCCAGTGCAGTCCACTTAAATATTTTCTATTTTTATATCAGCAGTTCAAAATATGGAAAAAAAGATATTAGTAACTGACTGAAATCAATAAGGACAGTGCTCACCATTGTCTCAAGCCTCAGAGCCTCATGCTCTGCGATCTGTGCAGCTCTTTCCTTGTTCAGATATGCAGATTTCAGTTTTGACTCCAGTTCTCGAAGCTCTGTGCTAAAAACAATAAAGTTTTAATAAATAACATATGTTATGTAGAGTACAATTTGTAAAAATTGCACAAAGCAATGTGTGTTGCATTTGTATACTAATGAGGTGTGTACCTGTTTGTTTTGATATACTGCCTCATTTTCTCTTCTCTTTGCTTCTCATGGTTGATGCGAGCCAACTCTTTAGCCATTCGCTCCTCCTGTTCATGTTGCTTTTCCCTGTTAGTTCTCTCCTCCTCTGCCTGCAAATCAAATTTAACTCTGACTTTCCACTCCTGGGCTCAGGTACAGAACATGTACAATACCTTTACTTGTTTTACCAGTGATTATCACAGTGCAACAAAAACAAACAAGATGTTGTTATCTATCACAGGAGCACTGTAGTTGTACAATATTTGACATATCTATAATATCTTTTTTTTTCTCTGAAGCCAAAGTTAACATTTTCAGATTACTTTGTAATCCGACTGTCAAAACACACTTGTTGAGTTCACTATCACAAAGAACTAACAAACAATCACATCTGAGACGCTGGTTTTAGTGAACGTGTGGCATTGCTGTTTGATAAAATGACGCAAAGTGTGAATAAATGTATGATAAATTCATTCAATTATCCATTAATCAATTAGTGAAATGAATGAACTGGTCATTTTGCTGCCTGTCTTGTGGGGAAACACTGCCTAACAGAGAGGGTACCTTCAGCAAAGCGCTCTCCATCTCCCTCTCCTTGAGTTCCTGCATCTGCCGCAGGTGTCTCCTCCTCTCGGAGCTCTCCTGGTCCCGCAGACCGGCCAGCAGCTGCCGCTCTCGGTCCACACGGCTGACCTCCTGCTGCCTGTGCTGCTCCTGCCTCTGGCGTTGAGCCATCAACCTCTGCTGGTGGCTGTAGGTCCAGTTGCGACTCTGTACCGGTGAAAAAGAAAACACGGGAAAACACTGAGAACACGTAAACGGTAACGGGCTCCATGTTAACCGCGTGCTAACCGCTCTGTTTGTAGCAGCCAAGCTAACTTTAACTTCGGTTTGCTAACGAGAATTTACCATGTTTGTCCTGAAATTCGTCGATTCTTTGACTTCACTCTTAAACCACTGGATTCCTTGAACTAACTTGTGGAAGTTGTGCAGCAGATGTAAGATGCACAGCAGTAGTGAGCCGTTGATTAGCCACCTGTACTCGGTACCTAACCGGAGGTGTCGCTTGACTGTTTAGCGTCTCGTTGTCCTGGAAACACCGCGTCTCCGTACCCCCAGCGAATCACAATGAGCTTTGGGAGTGACGTCAGGTCCGGGGAAATTAAACTATTCTCAACAGAGACGGGCCACTTTCTATGAGGAAATGTGTATGTGTGGGTTATACGTTCTCTTTATACATCCATGGGGTTATCTGACTTTTTTTTTTTTCACTTTATTTAAGGCATTTCAGTTATATAAACATAAGCATATATGCATATTAACATTCAAACATTCGTAAACATAATCCAGTATTAGTACCCTCCCCTAGGACCAAGCTGTTACCCTGCCCTGTCACACCGTCACACCCTACTGTGCCTGCTTAGAAATCCTAACCTGAAATGAATACAAAAGCGAGCCCTGAGTTGTCAATACTGTAGATATATTAGCTTATTATTAGTTTTTGGTGATCCATGATATAATTTAAATAGAGCTGTAGCTAATGATTCTGAATATTCTAATAATTTTCTGTTAATAGCTTTTTTTGATTTGTAAAATTTCTGAAAACATTTGAAGCATCCCCTAAAAACCGGAGAGGAATGTAAATATAAAGCAGCACAGAAGAATAACAAAAATTAAAAAAAAAGAAGCAGTAATTCCCAATGTCCAGACATTTGAGGTCTCTGAAATTCACCGTCGACTCTCTGCAGAAAAATAGCAGCCAAAAACTAAAACTTCTTGTATTAAAGATTTATTTACATAACAGAAAAACACTGACCCAAACCCAGTAATTGACAGATCTCTGAGGAAAATGTGTCCTAAGGGGAACACAGTATATCTTTAGAGGAATGTATTCAAAACAGACTCAGGGTGGATTTTACATTTACAGTGCCATCATAGACATAGATGCATTTACAGACTTGTTCTACTGATACTTTATATACAAGGGTAAACCCTTTAAAAATCTATATGAACAATGACTTTGACATTGTCAGCCACACAAAGTAAACAAAATGCAGTGTATAAAATATTCCCAGAGCTACTGGGAATTTGCCTTTTTTCGATAAATGCAAAATAAAAAGGCAACTTAAGCAACCGGCAGCTGGGAAATAATGAGTCAACACATTTCATCAAGTTGTCATGACGTGCTTAGAACCTGCGCTCTAATGTGTACATGATTCTTTTACAAGCTGGCACTTAACACAGTCAAAACTAAGACAATTATTATTTTGCTCATTCTTCAAAGAGTGGTGGTCCTTTTCCTCCTTGTGTCCATTTCCATTGATAATTTTTACTGTTTTGCCCCAGCCACACAAAACTACCATTCTCTTCTTTAGGGAATAAAATGTCATAATAATATTTTGCTCGATATGCACTACTGAATTTACTCATTGTTTTAAAGCAACTATGTGTGCTGAGATAGTAGTTACTGATACATTCACACCTCAGCTCTTAACAATACACCTGTCCCACATCAATTATAGACCAATATTTCTGCCACAAACCAGGAACTGCATGTAAATGTTGTGTATATACTCAGTAATACTGTATGTTTTGTCACAAATTCAATATAAAGGGGGCTGCTTGTGATCACAAAAAAAAAAAACTCAACACATTATATAATGATAGGAAACCACAGATTAAAAATCTAAAACAATCATTTTAACTTGGAGAATAATGGGGCTTTAACTGTTGAAACAAAATTGATTCTCAGAAAAAACTGAATCATATTCTTGTTCCCGCAACTGAATGAATATAATTATCTACGTGAATATGAGCATGTGTGTTTGCAGTTAGATCACACACGTATGTGCTCATATTAGTCAGTTAAATGAATAAAAAACTGACCGTGGGGATTAGGAGCACAGACAAACACTGTCCTCCTCATGACCATTGAGGTTTCTTCAGGGACAACGTCAACCAGTTTTTAAAACAGTTTTGAAATATTAAAAGGGCTTCATTTAAGTTAAATGACACAACTGACACTGCACAGAATCAGTCAAAGTGCAGATATTCACTTCTAATGGTTGCTATTTTTCCAATTAGATATTAGATTAGATATTTTATAAAACTGTAGGGGGAGACATTTTTATTATAAAATAAATTACAGAGATTTGGGGAAGGCAGACGAGTAAGTTTTTTTTTTAAGCGTCGAAACTGAATACCCAAACAAATGAATCCTGACTAGTAGCAGTGGAAGATACCAGCAGCCAAAGCAATATCACTGACACTTGTGAAAGAAATTCCAAAGCAGTGTTTTTTTGTTTTTTTTAACATTGCAGACTTCTCCATTGATCATGTGCATCGTTTAGTTCATTCAGCTTCAGTTTGCTGGTCTTTATTCTCAGGGACGATCCCTTTGACAGGGGGCTGCTTTTCCACATCTGGATTTTCTGAGTTCTCCTTGAACCCATCACTGAGGTCCAAAACCATGTCTGATGGACAGGGCGATGATTGAGCAGGCAGCACAGACTGACTTGCTTCTCCCTTCAGGGAAGCTTCACTGATGCTTTTTTCTGTGGGACCCTTTTTCTGATCAGCTGCTGGTAACATCGGCTTCTCTTCAATGGGAACACGACCAGGTGTGGCACTTTCAACTACTTTCAAGGCAGTCTCCTTTGATCTTTGAGCAGGTCCTGACGTTAAGACATAGACGACTTTTGTTGGCTGTCCCATGATGAGATGCCTGTATGAAAAGAGGAACAAAGCATAACAAAGGCATACCTCAGGTTAACACAGTGTTTCCCCTAGAAACCGTCATCAGTGACTCAAAACCATTCCTACATAACGTCGGATGTAGTTGGTCGAGCTCACACTGCGCAGGTAAACCTTGTAGTAGCCTGTTGACATAATTAATGTGTGAAATTTTAGAGCCTGCATATATAAGAAAAATCTTTTTTGGCCTGTTGTTGGCCTGGTGGGAGGCCAGGCCTGTGCAGTGATAGGGGAAACACTGTTGCCATGCAGTTACCAACAGGCTCTTATCAAGTATTACCAAAAAATGGTCAACAAATATTAAACCAATTTTAATATTTGAAAGCAGTATTTGACATCTAAGGGAAAGTTGAGGTGCAAATTCATTGGGACTGTTTTCTTTTGGTACCATAAAGGGTGACACTACCACTTGTACACAGGAATGTCACTTTACTACTCCCAGGGAGGCCAAACAGTGTTGACAAGTCAGAACAAATGAGGTCATTTTTATTTGAAACACTTGACTTTCTTTCTTTTGTTAACTATTTTGTTGCAGGTGCTTCAACTTCATGGATGTGTGATACTAAATTGTTGGGTTTAGTAAATGTTTCATTGGTATTTTAAGTATAATTTCTGATATGTTAAATACAAACAGATGGAAAACACTGACGTCGGCGATAGTTTCTACTCACAATCGATCTTTGGCTTTGGAATCTGCTGGGTTAAGCACAAGAGACAACTTTTCAAGAAACTTAAATCACTCAGAACTCACCATGACTCAGCTGGCACACTAGGGGTTAAAAAAACAAAAACAAAACGTACCTTTCTCCTGAATGACTTTGCATATGTGGTTTGGCCGATCAGTTAAATGCTTAGTCATCAAGTCGCCACCTGATGCATCCACGAGTAGGTCACAGTTGAGACACACCAGGGTTAATCTGGGGAAAAACAAACAAATCCTCTGTCATGTTCAGTTTCAGAACTGAAAATTCTGTGTTGTGCGACATGTACTGCAAGTTATGACGTTTACTTACTTTAATGTAGATGAATTTTTCTTGTGATCCATTTTGGAGAATCTGTTTTTTTTGATGGTACTATGAAATCTAACAAATGCCAGAGAAAGAGTTGTAACAGGATCTGTCAAATAAACACAGTGGACCTAAAAATGAAGTGCTACAGTATTGATCCAATCAAAACTGTTACTCACCTGATCATATGATTCCCAATTGAAACTTTGCAGCTGGTCCGGTATTTGCACGCGCCGCAGTTTGAAACCATTGGGAAATGAGAAAAGAAGTGGTCGATTTCTGATTTGCACTCGATGCACGTGTGATGTCCTTGGTCAGCTCTGCAAATTGAATATGAGAAAGCACAAAGTTTTCTTTAACACCAGACGGACCTTCCTGTAGGCTCCTACTTTCCATCATCTCACCTGCTTGTGAGCTCTCATCGTGTGACTAAAACCATGTTTTTGATTACTCAGCCCAATTAGCCCATTTTAAAGAAGGAGATCCCAGTCTATCTGCTATCCGTATTTTTAGCCAACATAATGAAGTGTGTCTGGAAACTTAGCAATTAGCTTCTTTGTGTATTGCTAGGCTTTAATAACATCAATTAATATGCTGTGAAAAATACCCAGGAGATGGGGGCCAGGATGAGATGAGGGATTCTGGGTGATTCAGAGGGCCCAAAATGGACGTTTCTGGGATTTTCGATGATTTATTTTTGGGGGTCCAGTATTTCGAGCCGTCCAAGAGCCACTGCCCATTTATCAAAATAATCTCCACATTGGATATAACGGATTTTACCTTTTTGTGACCAGTCTGTATTAGAAAAGAAATGAAAAAGTAAAAAGACTGATTTACAAACCTGAGGTTCCTGAGTGACAGGTTGTGCTTCGAGCTGGCTCTTTCTTGCTTTTTGTTCTGGGCCGTCTTGTTTTTTCCAGCTCCAGAGAGGTTTGATTTGGACTTGGATACACTGACTGGAGGTTTGGTTTGGTGACTGATACTTAGTGTTTCTGAAGGTAAGCTGGATCGCTCAGGGGAGATCTGCAATAAGGGCGTCTTTCCTGTGAGGGAGGCTCGAATGGTCACCTGGAAGGAAAAGGGATATTTATATTAGTCAGTTGAAAAAGAAATGGCTCAAATAAATGATTATGCTGATTTATTTATGTCAGACCTTTGTACCCGGAGGCAGGCCCTCCAGGGCTTTGGGTTTTCTGAAGGTCTTGTGGACGTGAGTCCTGTGCTCCACTTTCTCTTTGTAGGTGAGAAAATTCAACCTGCATTTTCCACAGCGATGGATTCCTTTTTTCTAAAGTAGAAAAAAGATCACAGTAGAGAAACACAAAGGTGTGAGCAGTTGGAGCTAAAAGCACAAACCAAAATTATATTCAAACTGCTGCAAAATAAATTCTGAAGAATCTCCAGAGATTAAGAGAAAAACACACAGCTGATGCACTTTGGTTGGTTTACTAGCTTTACAAAAGAGTGGATAAAATTCAACATTATACCTGATGTTTCATGTAGTGCTGCATGTACATGTGACTACTTCTATTAACTTTGAGGCAGAAGGGACAGAGCAAGTCTTTGGTGTTTTCATGGACACTTCTGAAATGAGTCTCCACGTCTGAGAAGAAAGAGGACCTGTAATTGCACACCTGTGTAAACAACAACAAAAAAAAAGAATTTCAGTATCAGCCATTTTTTTGTTCAGATATTAAACCAAAGCACAACTGAGTGAGAGGGAACAGACCTGGCAGACATAAGGCATTTCCCCGGGCTTGTGATTATCCTTCATGTGTTCCAGGAGCACTTGCTCTGACTCAAACGCCAGCTCACATATCTTGCAGTTGGCTGAAAAACGAGAGAGAAGGAAAATTACGAATGGTCACTCAGAGTCTAACTAAACTTTCAGGCCTATACGTTGAGCAGTGGAGATCGTCATAATACTTGAGGATTCGATGGGGCTGTGAGCACTCTCAATGTGGCACTGCAGCTGGAATGGAGTCATATACTGTCGGTAGCAGTGCTGACACGTGGTGTGGCTCTCCCAGCTCTCACTGTTCTGCTTTTCCAGCTCCAGGTGGTGTTTCATATGGTTCATGAACCTGCAAGGCACAGGTATAGTGCAGAAATATTTTATACAAAGTTTGACAGGTGACAGCTGAGATCAGTGATTCACATGGAGGCTGTAAAAAAAATAAAAAATAAATAAATTTACAGGATAAGAAAGGTGAGATAAAATGTGTAATTTTACAACTTCCAAGAAATGAGGATATGCAGCTTTTTTTGTCATGGACAGGATTAGTGGTCACTCTACAACCCAACGGACAGTAACATCAAACCAGTTCACTGTTTTAAGTTAATGGAATTCAGAGCTGAGCCGATTTTCAGTTTCGTCATTAATTACAAACGTGAAGTTGTTCTTTCTCAAAAATGTGCCATCTTATAAAAACTAGGAAACATGGCATTAATCCAAAATGAAATAACACTGATCTAAGGGCAAAGGTAAAAAAGATACAATTTAATAACAACAAAGGGAATCATTATAATCCACATATGTAAGAAACTTGCAGTGATCTGAAGAATATCACAGTAATATAAAGTCAGAGACGTACCAAAAACAAAACCAATGTCAGTTGTTGAGGGGGGGATTAATATTCATGGCTTGTTTGTATGTAGTGGTTACAGACCAGGTCTCAAGAGGTTTAAAGATAAATGAAGTATTCTCTTTGCGCCT
>OMNW01025227.1:15055-29656 GCA_900303245.1 Selene dorsalis
GTTTCTAAGCACGTATAATGGTTGTTATAATATCAGCAATTACACACAGATTTTTATTTTGCCTAATGATGTAGAGCTCTGTGGCTGCACTGACAACCTCCACAGTTACCTTCCACAGCTGCCCTGACGAGGCACGGCCCATTTTTCAGCCCGTACATTCTGCCACCTCAGCTCCCCTAATAGAAATTTTTATGTGGATGACCTGTGACCCCGTCTGTGAGAGTACGGTTGCAGTACAAATGTGTTTGCCCATTAAAAGAAGCTTACAGAAGCTTTTTTTGTGATGTTCCAAGGCAGAAGTTATTTAATCAAAGGAACAGTTCTTACACCACCTAAACTAGCAGTCATTTTTCATCTTCAGGCCCAAGAGGGAAAACGGTCCGATACCGTCATCCATCTAAGAGGAAAACCGCAATGAGGGCCCAAGAACATGTCCACTCCTTCTTTATTGGACAGGTCTGTTTTCAGCTGGTCCTTCGAGCCACAGTCTGCTGTTTGGGAGATTTTTCATTTTTGTATGTGGACAGTTTGGACATTTACACATTTATGTGTAATGATGGGTTCAAAAATGGAAACTCAGACCACAGCTTAAATTTATGTCGGTTACATGCACAACATGTGCACACATAAACACCATGATACACAATCCAAGTGCCCACTGTAAATAATTGATTCAAATACTCTGACAAATTACCATATGAAAACAATGTGACATTATGAAAGTGTTCACTTGTAGCAAAACCTGCACCACAGAGAATTATCACCTGCATCTGCAGCTCCTCTCAGCTTTATCAAGTGTTGTTGCAAGATAAGTTTCACCTCAGTGTTTGCTGTCTGCTAACACTGTGACCATTTTGGTTTAGTCTCACTACTCTTTTTGCATTCATTTTTGGCTGCAGCAGGAAGCTGCTTTCAGAAAAAAAAAACACTTTCAGAGTTGAGCTGATGAGCAAAGTGGAGCGTAAGGCAGCCTTAGGGACAGATACTTGGTAAAGAACAACAGCTAAATATTTGATTTTTATCACAATGCAACATCCAGAGCTGCACTGTGTCTGTATTTTATATGTTCAGTTGACATGTTACTTGAGCAAAGAAAGATGATACAATAAAAAAAAAAAGTCATTACTCAAGTAAACATATTGTCATACCTGATATTGTTCTTGAGAACTTTCAAACAACTCTGGCACTTGAATGTAGTGTTGGTCTTGAGCGACTCCTTGTTCCCATCTCCCTCAAACCGGCCGTAGTAAAACTCTGAGACCAGCATGATGCGCTTGTGTGCATTCGAGTTGTGAGCTGACGTAGCTGTACTTTCAACATTTGTACCGCAGGTCTGCAACAAAAAAATATTTCACATGAACATTTCAGTGTCTGTTTATTCTTTTTGTATGTTTTTTTTCCACTTGCGGAGTATGTTCTACAACAGCTTTTACTCACTGTCATGTGAAATTTTAGGGCGTCTTGTGCAAGAAATTCTTCTTGACACTTGGAGCACTTTTGCTTTACAATCCCGTTTTCCACTCGGACAGTTACTTTTGCTGGCCCTGTGGAAAAACCAGTTAGATGTTAAAAGAAAGACGATATTGAAACAAAAGGTTTGAGGTTTCTTTGCAGAAATAAACATAAATGACAATGTGTGTAAAATTTCTGTGGTAACAGACACTTACCCGGATCAAGCTTTGCTCTTTTTGGAGTGGTGTCTATTTGTGGTGGTAACAATCGTTTGACTGGACTTTGATCTGTATGAAATCCATGAAATGTAGGAAAATGCATTTACATTTCAGTCACTGCCAAATGATTGAGTTACAAATGTGGTGAGTGGTTAAATGCACCAAATCACCTCTGTTGGTGCTGTTGGTCTGTATAGGCAGACAGAAAGTCTGAAGAGCCTGGGTGTTGGGCCGGTTGGGCTGCAGCTGATTAGCTTGTGTTGAATACACAGCCGGGCTCTGGACGTTAGACAGTGTCACCACATTGTTGCTGATTTGTTGCACCTGTGGCCTGTGGACAGCACCAGGTACCACTGTGCCTGGACCGACCTGCTGAAAAAGCTGCTGCTGACCAGCTGAAAAACAGACACACTGATCTGAGACAAATCTGACATTTCCCACATTAAAGTCAAATATTCTGATGAAGCTTTTCTATCGTGCTACAAAAATCATTGATTTAGGAGGAAGACAATGCACTCCTCAGAAATATTATACTCAGGTTTACCTGGTACAATTGTAAATGATGTCCCTGGGGGGTAATGCGACCCCAGAGAGGTAATAAAGTCACTGTTGTTTCCCATTTGCGGAGAGGTGACAATAAAGCCCTGGAAAAAAGTTGAAGGCCATAACTTCATTACAGACCCGATTCAAAACAAATTCACAAACACCAGATAGTTCTTCTTCTTTGAAATTATTCATAAGGTTAACACAACAATACCTGGTTATTGACAATAACAGGCTGCGGAGTCACTGTTGTCAGACTGTTGGGTGCTGCTGGATCCAGTGTTTTCCCAAGCACATGCAGTGGCAGCATTATTGGTGAGGGGCTAATGGGAGGCTGAGGAGCAGGACGCTTTGCTTCTTGTTTCCCCTCACTGTTCCTCTGAGGAGGTGAAGGGTTAGGCTTACCATCCTTTGGATTATTAGCTGTGAACATGAACATACAGGTGGACCAAAATAAGCACCTCAGCTGGATATTTTGTTTTTAAAAGTAAAAAGACTGAAAAGAAAAAAAATCCTCAGACGGATTATGTGCAACATGCTTAACATTAATATGATTAAAAATGTGCTATGACATACAGAGCACTCCGACGAAGATGGGTTCATCATCATCATCCTCTATCAAATGAACTTCAGGAGCTTGTTTCTGCCACGGCTCCAGCTCCTCCTCAACACACTCCATAAAAAGTTCAGACATTTTGGAGCTGCAACACAAAAATGCAACATTTTGAGAATCCTTCAGCATTTTTAAAATAGATTAAATACTAATGTTACAAAGCAATAAACAGATAAATGCTACAAACAACTTAGTCAGGTCACAACTAATTCTGTGGAAAACTGAACTGAAAAGTAAAATTTGTCAAAAAAAATCTAATAATGCTAATAATTTGATAAACTCTTAAGAAATATGACAAGAAATATGACAAATGAAGACACAACTGTCAACATATTCAGTTTTAACAATGTAGTCCCAGGCCCAACAGATGGCAAAGAGGTCAAATGCTCATATGAGAAAGAAAATTGTTATAGAACAGAGTGATTGATCTTTGTCAACAAAGACGTTTTGATGTCACAATAGGAAACGCACAGGTGTAGGACACGGATGTATGATGGCTGAATTAAGTTTGGCTGCTCTATCTTTAGTGTCCTCCTGTTATTGTTTATGCTGTATACACAACTGAAACGTTCCCCCCCAATCGTCTCAGTCTGGTCTCAACCACAGGCTGCGCTGTGCCACAATTTGCATTATTGCTGTGGAGCAGCAGATGTGTCTTTAATTGGAGTGAACACTTATTTTTAGGTGAACCCCTTTCTCAAGAGAGTGTTGTATTAAGGGTGTTTGTAGTTTTAATTTCGCCACACCATTAAGCATCTACTCATCAGTCTATAGAGTTACTGCTGTTAGTCAGCCCCCAAAAAGCCACCAGTATTAAATGTATCTGCTGCCTAATGTTATGTTTAGCTACCAAAGCCAACATATTTCTGGGGAGAAATCTCCTTAGGACAAAAACGGAGCAGGCAGAATCATGTTTCAGCAGCAGGCAGCAGAGAAAATCACAAATGTATTATGACGCAACATGGTGAACTCCAAAACCAGTCTGAAAATACAAAGGGAGAAAACTGAACGCCAACAAGAGGTTAACCGTGAGGAAATAATGAAAAGAGGATCCTCCTCTCATTTAGTGGCTGGACATTGAAGAAATTAGATGAAAAATGGACTCTTAACCCATTACAACAACACAGCTATGACCTTTATAAACAACTATATGACACTAATTTAGCTGTTTACTGTATTATGGCAAGATCAAATTAAATGACATGTACCACTCTCTGATTGGCTAAACAAACTCTTACAGCTATAAACCCAAACTTTTTACAATACTGTCCACTTCATTTCTTCGCTTCTCGTTTCTGGCCTGATGGAAGCGGGGCCAACATTTGCCATCCTTGTCACACACCAGCCAGTTGCTGCTGGAAACAATGTTAATAATAAAAATGGAATATATACACAGTAACACCTGAAAGAATTGCCTTAAAGAAAAAACAACAATCTGAGAGGACACAGGACATGCACTCATTTTATCCACTGTTAATAATACAATTATTCCTGAACCTTTAACACTGCTTTCATCCATTTCCTTAACCACAGTAAATGCAAGTGGTTGTAAACACAATATTGACATAAAATCACCTTAAAGAGTTGAACAATGCAAACAGTTGACTATTTACACATCAGTCAGACACAGAGCAACAATACCATTCAGATGGAGTCATGCCTCTGCCTGATAAACTGTCAACCCCTCAAATTTAACAGCCAGCTTGTCTGTCAGTGGGTATGTGGTAGTGGGTATGTGGTCACTGGCTCTGGTTCAAGCAGCTTGAACGATAGCAGTGAAAGTGGAGCATTATAAACCAAAATAACAGGCCAAAAGAGAATAAAATGGTTTAGAGATGACAATACTATTCTGTAGGCTCAGTACTGTCAACACCACCTAGCCACCCGAGCCACTGTTTATATCAGGACACTGATCATTTAGCCTTATTTAGCAGAACACTATAACATGAGTTTCCTTGCAGTAACAACCAACAAGTGACGGTGCAACCAACCAAGGTATGCAAATGTGCCAGGAAGCACTGAATGTGTCAGAGGCCACAGCATAAACTGTGGTTATTCTGGCATTAATAGGAAGGACAATAATTATTACTGGAACAAAGCTTCTTAATCATCTTCCAAGATGGCGTCAGCACTGGTTGCCATTGGAGATTGCTAATGCAGCTGCCCAAGCCTTTTCTCAAATGAGGACACTTTTTTTTACTTAAGACATTAAGACAGAAGTTTAATATTTTTTATCCACCGTTGTTTCTGTTTCTTCTATAGTCGGTGGCAGCCAGTTAAAAGGGGCCCTGGCTGTTTTATAGTGGTGCTGTTTGATGAAATGAGATGCTGTTTTAATTTTGACCCAGCATCGGTGTGCATTAATATTTCTCCCTCACAACCAGATGCTGAGTTTGATTTGATCTGAACTTGAAGTTGAATTGATTAAATCAAGAGAAGCATGTTAGCAACGCCCTCTGGATTTACCACAAAACTAGCTAACATTAGCATGTTAGCTCGGCGCTGTGTTTTATGTTATGTAGCTATGTAGCTAATGCTAACTAGCTTACGTTTACGATTCAACTGCTGCACCCAGCGTCGCGACCGATTCTCTGAGCACATATGTGGACATTTAAGACATCCAACACATTTTTATCTCCACTCTGCCGTGCAGTTACATTTCCAACAGTTATCGATTATCGATCAGCGCCCCACAACATTAGCTAGGCTGCATTTGCACGTTGGTCTTACCTGAGAGGTGGATGTTGGGACAAAGACTGCACCCTGAGTGTGCTGTACGGGCTCTGAGTTTCTGTGTGCCGCTCTCACAACCACCCTCAGCCCCGTGTCTGGATAACTCAAGTCCAGCAAAGTCCTCGGACGACGTAGTTCAGATTATGCGGGACTATTACACACAGAGATAGAGGAGGGAAGGCGGGTAGAGAGTAGCCTACATCTGCTGGCCTGGGGCAGCGGAAACACTTTGACCGTTTGCACCAATCAGACCACCAGCCGCATATTTTCCTCTTCTTCGTCGTCGTCGTCTTCTGCATCCTCGTCTTCTTCGTCCTTGTTTTTGTTGAATGTGGTTGAATGGTGGATGGCGACTAATAAGCCAGAGGCAGCACCGCCACCTACTGTGCTGGAGTGTAGGCGCCCCATTATCTATAGTGAGTGGCCATGGGAGCTCAAGACTGCACACAAACACTTAAAAGGCACAAACACACAAAAAAACACTGAATCGATCTGACAACACACGCGTTGCAAAAACTCACAACACAACGGAAGTATTTCTGGGGACACAAACAAGTGAGAGTGGTGGTGGGGCAGGGGGTGTCTGGTCACCCTAGACTTTGATCATTGTCGACCTAAATGTACTATAGACTATACTAGCAGTCAAGCATTTGAGAATTTGTTTTTCAGTGATTCATTTATTTACCAAACATCACATTACAATCAAAGACAGGCTGCCGCCATCAATTCTTCTAAGGAGGTAACACATGCTGTGTGTAGAGCTGCCTGAATTTGCAGCATGTTCGTGTGTGTTTTCTTAAGGTGCCGTTCTCAAAGCCACTATATAGTATAAGTTATTCAACTGATTCAATTACAAATAATTACATAAAATAATTACGATGACATTACTTGGTTCATGAAGACAACAGGCTCTGGGATTTCTGTTTTCAACTCAGGTGGTGAAGTGTTCGCTGCATTTCACTGGATAGGTGAAGACTCTGGTTTACATTTTGTTTGGTCATTAACTGTGAGAACATACAGAAACAATAAAGTTAGATGAAAGTCTGCTCTACCCATCTACATTTATTCTACATATCATTCAATTATGAATGATATTTTTTTCTTGTATTAGTATATAACCAAAAATAGTAAGCCATTATGAACTGCATTTCTGTTAACCTGTTTTGACTCAACAGTTATTTGCATTTCAGTGGAGGACAGAAGTCAACATCAGTCTGACTTCAACACATCAACACCAGCATGTTCTTCTGAGAAAACGCTGTCACATACTCAGCTCCCTGATGTCACCCTCATCTTTCAAGTGAACTTTTGAAGTCTGCTCCTGCCACAGCTCCAACTCCTCCTCCTCCTCACATTCCAGTAAAAGCTCTGATGTCGCCAACCTGAAACAGAAAATGGCAACGTGTGACACTCTTGGCTTCCATAATATAAAAAAAACCCTGACAAATCTCAACTGATATCTTCCTGGTCTTCAACATTTTTACATAAAATGTATTTCAATCAACGTACAAGGCTTCAAGGTAAAGGTAAATTAAAATATTATCTGTGAATTTGTAGTTTTGGAAATGATGTTAACATATGTACCAATGCTGTCTCAAAAATAAATAAATAAATTAATGAATAAACGTATTCATGTAATGCTTTAGCCACCACTGTACATTTTGAGGATACACAAGTTTTAACAGTGTACATTCCCATGAAGCCACATCTCTATTATTTTCTACGTATAACTTTTTCACTGCACTCGCGGTGTAATCGTCAATAATGACAGGTGAGCAGCATAAATAGATCCTTCACATCAAAAAGGTGGATGGACTATAAAATGTCTGTAACTTGGATTTTCTATAGATGAAGAAAATGAAACTCATCAAAGTCACACAGGTACCTCCGATTAGGAACGAGTGGTACGTAGACACTTTCATCACAGCTGTCATGTGTTCCTGCAGATCTCAGATCAGTTGTTTCTGTGGCATTTTCCATATCATCATCTAATTTAGATCTTTTCACTCGTGGTGCAGGTGGTGATATCTTCACATGCATCTAATCTGGATGCATGTGGAGTCACTTCCAGCACTTGATGCACCTCCTTTGTGCAGATCTCTTTCTGCTCTGTCCGGATCCTCTGTTTGCTTTCTGAGCTGAGAGATTCCTTTTGAATTTCATTAATAGTTTTATTCCCCATGAAGTTCGGGTGAAGATGTTTGGTCCACTTTTCAAAACATGCAAAGGTCCCTCCAGAAAAAAGAATGGCCAGAGCTGTGAGAAGGTGAATTTCAGGGAATGCCTCCCTTACGTGGGGTGATGACATCCAAGTGCCCATGTGTCCACCAAGGCAGCTCCATGTCACCTCCTTCTGTGCACCACTGTCAGACACCTTCTTTTTAGTTATGGCCTGTCCACATGTCTGACACTTCTCAAACAGCGTCATCAAACAACTGTCATTCACAATGGTCTTTGACTGAATAAAGTCCCTTTCTGTGTCCTTGTCTGATGTTAATCCCATTCTTAAACTGGACTAATTTTTATAGTTTATAGTTTCCCTTGACACAGTAATTGGAAAATCCTCAGAGACTCTTCAACTCCTGTGCATAAAGTTTTACTTACTGCCAAAATAACATATGTATTTTTTTAATTTAATTTCTGATATATAATCAATACATTTGGAAAAATTAAACAACAATTGATTATGGCCAGTTAGCTCTACTTGCTCCCAATCATCTCCAACTATCTCACGAGCGCGCCCTGGGTGAAGAGCAGCCAGTTCCGGCACAACAACGTTAACGCCGCACGTGGACTGGACAAGCTCATTTGGTGGGCGTGGTCAGAGGTGTTTTAAAACCAGCAGCCTTAGCAACGAGGCGACCGGTTTCCGTTAAGATTAACGGCTATTGACTGTCGATCTTAACTTGATCAATAACGAGTTGAACTCTTTAATTCATCGTGAAACTGGTTTGTTGTTCGACTTTCATGCCATGATGAGACCGGTAATATATTTTTTCAGTTTTCTTCATCTATAGAACAGAAGTTTAAAACGTTTACATTTACCTTACATTTTCTCAAAGGATAACATTTGTTATGCACGACATGGTTGACATTTCTAGTCAAGTTAACCTACTAAAAAACAACCGTTTATACCTACCTGTGTCGTCGGGCTACTCTCACCTACAGACAGCACAGGTGAGCTCACGTCCTCCTGTTGTCTCCCACTGAAAACTGACGGAATCACGTTGGACCTGAGGATTGTTCGATGCGTTGTTTTCACGAGTTCTGCTTGTTTGTCCAAGTCGTAATCTTCCGGTTTAAAATGCCGGCTACAGACTCGTATTTTACTGCATTCACTTACAGGTGTGTTTATGTCAAACTTGGGGTTTTGTATGGCCTCTAACCACTTTCTGCACCGAGAGAGGAAGACGACTCCTCGGGACCCGGCTGAGTTGTAGCCCGAGCAGCCGGACACAGACTAGCTCATCCTCCCCACGTTACTAGACTAAAGAAAGTGATGGGACACAAAGTAGGAATAATAAACTGTCGACTGTCACCATTTCTGAGTTGTTTGTAGTGCACTGACTGACAGTCTGCTCCTGCAATTGGTGAATGTGACCGAAAAACGTAACAACAAACGTGCACTGACTTTGTCGCATGGCTTTCTGGGAAGTGTCGTTTTTTTTTAGGGCTTTTAATTGTAAAAGGAGGAGAGTGGGTCGAGGACGAAAAACGGTTGCATCCATTGACGGGTTAGTGAACAGTCCAGTGTGTACAGGGCCGGTTTGGAGTGACTGGTTAGTCAGATTACCACCAGGAAACACAAAATGACCCCAGAGATGTGAAAAACAACTACAACCAAAGCTGATGCATAACAAGCACTGAAATACCACACAACGAAACATTAAAAATGTGTTCAGAAAGGTACAGAGTCAAGGACACAGAACAACTCAAAAGAGATGTAAAAAAAACATCTGCAGAGGAGCAGAGACAAATCTGAGTACACAATAGGAAAGGCAGCAGAAACAAGAAAGAAATAACACAGAAAGAAACTGTACAAAGTGTTTCTTATTCTCATTTTGACAATTTGTATTTGAGATTTTTGGATAATTTATTTTGCAGTATAGTGAGAAAAGCTCTACTGCAGCCTGTAAGTGCCATTTTTTTCTCGCTGGGATTTGTTGACAAAGATCAGGTCAATTTCTCTCTCAAATGGGCTGACTATGATAATGCATGTACAGTAGTATTTCAAGATTTAAAGTGGTTTACTCATCTGTGAAATACACAATAAAACCATGATAAATGTGAGTATCTGGGTATTTTCATTTGGTGAAGAACATCTGGCGAAGTTTGGATTATCTCGATTTGTCCAACAGGTGGCAGTCTGGAATTAATAATACAGGATGGAGGTGTCTCCCATTGATTGATTTTTCTGTCTATGAGAAAACCTCCCTTCAGATTAATGATTAAAGTCTTCTTGCATTACTTGATGCTTTTGATTTATAAGTTTAATGTTTATGTCGCCAAATTAAAAACAGCTGTCATTCACAGCTGCACTGTAAACTAGACATAAACTGGTAAAAGCCCTCTAACTGTACAACTATCAGCAACCTCTGCCAAACCTCACAGTGCTTGTACACATTTTGTTATGTAACTAGAATGTAATTATGCATATTTTTAATAATGACCCTTTTAATTATTGGGCCATATGTAATTTTAACAACTGTTCCATAACAGTCTTTCCTGTGTGGTTTTTTTTGTAGTTATAGCTTCAGCCTAAAACATTCAAATTGCAAATATACATATATTGTACGACAGCGTGTTTTCATGATGAGACAACCCTCTTTTTTAATAAGCTGATACCTCACACTGTTTTTCTTAAAAATAAGATTTACTCAAATACAGTGTCATCTAATGTAACTCTCTTGTGCCAAATATGTCAACAGGATTAATATAATCACCAGAAATGGTGGTAATTATGTGCAACATGCAATTTTTATACTCTGTTGTGTGAATTAAGATCTGATGCCAAAAGTGTTGGTGGTTCTGGGACTGAGTTCACTGAAGCTACTGTAGGTGTAACAGACCACATTCAATAACACATCTGCAGAAGATAGGAGGGGCAACCCCCTAGTCATGCACCTACACAACCATTTGTTTCTCGTAAGGTTCACGGGTGAATACAAAACTGATGCAGCACATCCTTTCTAATAGGAGGGAGCAGTGTGCAGCCGATATCCATGTCCTCTGAATGACCTTATGTTCTTTTCAGTTTCAGTTTGAAGGTTGTTCTTTTGCCAGTCATTCCTTTGCTTCATGCACTTGAACACCCACACTGCAGGTCTAGAAACTGCTTCAACTCAACCACTAAAACACTAACAAAATTGTAGAGTGGCTTAATCAAACATTTTTTAAATACCAAAAGATTGCAACATCTCAGTTTTTATTTATTCATTGCTCTAGCCATCCATCCTGTCAGGTTATATGAGAATTAGCTATCCTGTCTTTTATCCTTTTAACTGTCCATTGTTTTCCCATATATTTATGATCTGGTGCAGTGAACTGGTGGATTTTTTTTCCTTTCTTTAGTGGTACTTCAGTTATTAAAGTACCTAAATTGCAGCTGTTAAAACAAAAGCAACACATCTCCAAAGTCTGGAACAGTTGCTGGAAGTAGTAACCTGTTAAAGTTTGTAGCAGACTTTTAAAAGACACTGATATTTTTATTTCTTTGTGTGAATTCACCAACCCACATTGGTAGCCAGTATGAGTCGAACTTTACTACAGTCCTCTTGTCTGGCTTCTGGCCAGTGCAGAGGAAAAAGTAGTTCCAACGCAGTGAAGCTACTGCAGAGTCTTGCGTTTTACTATGGAGTTCAAGAGCATGAAACAAAAAATGTAAATATTAAAGCACAAACAAAACAAATGAAGGCCCATCACATTTGTTTTAACAGGTAAAAAAAAGCATTTAACACCATGTTATCCAACTGTTTGACATTATCATATTCACAGTATGCTCTTGGCTGTGTTTACTTAAAAAAAAGCATTCCACTGTTTTACATATAAAACCATGTAATCTCATCTGATCACTAAAACATCGTTCTATATGATAACCTTATTTTTGGTTCAGTTGTGATATTCTCTTAATGATTACAAAAAGGTTATTGATGTAACTTCTAGATCCTGAAAACTCAATTCCTGAACAGGGCTGCAGTGAAAATTACAACCAATCTGATCAAGATTTTCAACTTCAAATATGAGGAATGTTTAAGTCTTAACTAAGTTGACATTAATGGGCCCGATTGGCATCATCTTCAAAAAGAATCTGGTGAAAGTTTCATGAAATCTATTAGGGATTTTTTATAAATTCCCAGAGAAGAAATTATAAATGTGCTGTAATGCAAATTAAACTGAATTTCCGTTTACATTTTTACATAGGAAGATGTGTACAGTCAGTAGTGTCATCCTGAACACTAAGTCCACCGAAACTTATGACAAAGATGGATATTTCATGTTAGTTTGGACTTCTGTTTATACATTTTAACATAAGAATCAATACAGTATAATAATTTAGTATTAACATTGTGTAACATGATGTCATTCATCATATGTGAAATGAATTTAGTGTTTTTTCTTCGTGCTTTTTGGGCACCCGTACCGTAACACCAGGAATAGTCCTGCACATAAAAGCCAAACATTGGCTGACTCCACCGGGGACTTCACAAACCTGAGCTCAGTTGATTGAAAGGAGAAGCAGCTCCACGACTCTGGAGGAAGGAGTCCACAGCCAAACAAAAACCACGCTCCCTCCGTCTCCCCACTGTTACCCACCTGTCCACCTGAAACAGAGCAACGTCTTTCTCTCCGCCATTTCTTCTTTTTGACAATATACTGTTATGGAGGTGAACATTATTATCATGTGCCAGCTTCACCAGCTCTTCCACTAACTTCTGCATCCAGGCTCCAGCTGCCCCCTTTCCCCCAAACTCCCATTTTCTGCCTCTCTTTTTTTTTTGCCCTGTGCACGAGCACGTACGCCCCCTGTTGCTGATTGGCTGGAGTAGTGTTGTGTTACTCGGTCCGAGCCACGTTGTTTCACAGAGCCAGCTGTGTATTCTTCAGCACACACCGAGCAGTTGGTAGACCCCGAGGAGGTGTTCACTGAGTCTGACCAAAACCTATGTTACCGTAGTTAGAGGAGAAGTGCTGTGTATATAATGCTGTGCACAAATGTAAAGTGATAGAGACACAAACAAACTAGGCGGAGCCTTGTATAATGCTTTATAATACGCATGGCAATTTGAAATGCATCCATAAAAAAAAACAAAAAAAAACATGATGTTAGTCACATTTCATCATGTCTTTTCTGTGTAAAAGTAGTTATTAAACTAAAATGGCTTTCTGCCTAAGATTAGGTAAAATATTACAAAGTAATGAGGCGTAAATTTGCTGCAGGAAAGTATTAAGTGGCCTATAGACATGACATAGACATATGGTGACATTATAAAGATTAGCTGTGGCCAAGTTCAGGACTTTTTATGTAAAGTGGTAACTTGTTTAAATTTTGCACAAGAAATGCAGACCTGCGATGTGTCAGCTTCTATTTAATTGCATGTTATAGACTCATTACAAAACAGGATGTAAAATCACCCAACAGTATTCGACACAACTGTTGAACACAGCTGAAAACAGCTGGAGAAATACACATGATTGTAAAACAACCAGATGAAATAAAATGTTATTAGCCTATACCCTGTTATACACACACACACACACAACGTAAAGTTAAGAGAATAAATATGTCCTTCTGCAGTGCTTAGATCTCTCTGCTGCATCATGCAAACAACCGAACTATGGATAATGCTTTTTTAAAATATATTTAAGGGTTTTGTGTACATCTTTACGAATCAATATCAATCAATGCACCGTTTTGCATTTGTAAGTAAGCAAATATCAATAACTCCAAGACGCTATGACGCCCATTAAAGCAGATAGATGTGGTGTTGATGGTGATAAAGCAGAGATAACTGGGTGGTGTATCAGTGTGGCGCTGACTCTCACAGCATCTCCCGCTGCTCGGGACCAGCGTGTCACTGCGCGCGGCGGAGGGATACAATAACCAATGTCATCGTGGTGCTGAGGCTTTTGCAAAGCAAAAATGTCTGCCTAAGGGAAACTCGTAACTGATATATATATATTGAGGACATTTTCCCAGGTATTCCCTTTAAACCCACATTTCGCTACTTGGAGGCGTACTGCAAAGAAAGCGAGTCTTCACCAGATCACCCTAGTCGGGATTTTAATCGGAAAAAGGTAAATTATCAGTGGGAGTTTACTAGCAGCTTTCGGACCAGTGAAAGAAGTTGGGAGTTGAGAAAGACCATCATTGCGTTTTGTGCTCTGGAGCAAGGGGTTGAGACTGTCATTTGTAGTATTTCTTTGTCTGTGTTACTTATCTTGAACCGGTGTGTAATTTCTGTTTCAGTCGCTTGAACGGCTCCTTCTTCTCTGTACTAATGTCTTCATGGACAAAAACCGCTGCAGCTGGTTGCAGCTCGCTAGCTATTTTCAATCCATACGAACTAACTGCTGCTGTTAGCGTTAGCCAGCTAGCTAAAGTGACGTGAGGTGCCCCCGCTAATGTTAACCGTCGTTATGTTTGGGAGGTCTGCCACACAAATCTCTGACATTTACTTTACTGGTGAAAACCTCGTCAGCGAGTCATGCAAATGTGTCAGCGGCAGCATGTGGTGGTGTTATTACAGGGAAACACTGCAATAACGCGATGCTGCAGGTCCTGGCAAGCTGTGCCAGCCATTCAGAGCTCCCATTAACGACATTATCCCCTGTTAATGAACGCAGCGTAGCAAAAAAAAAAAACAAACAAAACTACATGTGTGTGAACAAAATTTTTTGCCTGTTTGTTAAATTGGTGTGTGGCAGCACTGTCAGTGTTTCTATGTGATGTAACGTCAGAGCCAACTTTCCTCCAAGGTGATGGTCTTTATTCTGCATCCATAACAAATGCCTCTCCTGGCAGTCATTTCCCATGGCACTAGT
>OMNW01025227.1:29676-43885 GCA_900303245.1 Selene dorsalis
CATGGCACTAGTCCCCGCCGTTAAATAAACCAGCAAAGATGTGACCTGGTGCACTCTTGTCTTCTCCAGGTTTCTAGATCGCCAGGATGAATCCTCAGCAGCGGATTGCCGCTCTCGGAACAGACAAGGAATTAAGTGACCTGCTGGATTTTAGTGCGGTAGGACGGCTTTTCACTCTCTTTTTTATTAGCTCCAAAGGCTTAGAGGCGTGAGGACTTAAGAGGACAAAAGCATGACTAATTGATGACTGTTGACTAATATTATTTTTCAACCTTTGAAAAAAAATAATAATCATGAGCTGCTTTGATGATAATAGTCTGAATATTCCTTCAACACCCCTTGAGTATTTGTCCTTGATTGTGGGCATGTGTCCATATTCTTCCCTTCAGATGTTCTCTCCACCTGTAAGTGGAGGTAAAAACAGGCCCACCACACTTGGAAGCAGCCAGTTCAGTGCATCAGGTAGGATCAATACACTCAATCTTTTGATATGTATTCCCTCTCTATTCCATCTTCCATGACTCATAGATCTGCACAGCAAAATCAGATGTTTACTGACTTCTACCTTTGTATAAATGGCGTTTGGGTGTATTTACAAACGGAGTCTGCAGGAAAATGGTCTTAGTTTCCAATCTAGCGTGTGATTTTTTTTTTTCCCCCTCTGTGTGACGCTTGTGCGCGGTTGTTCACATCTGGTGCCTGAAACATGAGCTTCCCACCTGGAATTGTTGCAGAGAGCTGTAGTGAAGATGTGGAGCAAAGCACAATGTGGGCCATAGACAAGTGTAAATGTTTTATTGAGCTAATTACCATTGAGGTGTAATACAGTGAATGTCATTCATATTTTACTCTGCTGTCAGATACATGAATAAGGTATAAGTCAGGCAATCTTTGGCTGCTTTGATCAAGGTGTGTTGTTGTCAGTGTTCACAGAAACAATACAGTATGTTCTTCTCAGACTTTGTTGTTGAAGTGTGTTGGGGGTAAATATTAATATCAAAAAATCAGATTAATTCATATATGTGTGACATTCTTGTGAAAACAATGAGAACTGGAGCTAAAAGTGATTTATAGTGCAGATTTAAGGGATTGTAAGGCAACCTGTCATTCAGTTATCCTGTAGGAGGAACAGTTTGATGATTGCTCAGTTCTGCTGTCAGCCCTTATACACACATGTTGGACAGTTGTCTCTGGTCGTCTCTCTCTGGTCTTTTTTTTTCTGGTAATCTATGAGCATCTTTATTGTTAAACATGTTGCGGGTGGTTTGGTTGTGATAACAAGAGTTCAGATTCCCTGCTTCTGGATCGCTTCCTAGCTGTAAATGCTACAGGACATTAATCCGAAGCACATCCATTGTCTGATGTGCTACTAGAGAAAGTCAACAATCAAGCATTATGTTTTCTGAAGGCATGTTTTGTGTGCATCTACAAAGCCTCGTTGTAGTCAGTTATCTGTGAAACGAAAGACACATTGAGTGGAAACTGAACAAAAAGACAAAGAAACAAGAAGAGGGCTGTCACACATGAACTATAGAGTTGTGAGGATTAATTTTAGAATAGCTAATCATTGAAGTGTGCAGCATGTTGTGTGTTCTGTTTAGTAAAACAAATGACAAGGAAACTGAGAAGTTCATTGTTCATGATCTCTCCATGACACAAAGATCAATCAAATCATTTTTATTCTTTACTTTAGGGATGGTTTTACCTACATGTGGATTTTAACACAATGCAGTCCAACACAACACCACCACCTTTTGATCATCCTCTTTCTGAACCACTATCAACATTAAGGTGTCAAAGACAGGATGAACCACAGGGCTTTGTTACTGGATAACATTAGATTGTACCGTTATATTTAATGAACTGGTAGCTGAGTGTTTATTTTGTTATTGTGGACGGTGAAGGTTTTTCACAAGCCAGGGTGTTGTGAGTTGTGTCATATCTAAAACACACTGGTGATACATAGTGAAACTCGACTCTTTAAGGTTCATTGGTTGGCAGAACCACAAGCATGACTTCTCAAAACTGGACAGCTTTTGACAACACACTACCTGTATATACCAGAAGTGATGGCGATCTCAAACATTGACGTCAGGCATGTGTTCTGTTCAGAAAGCATTGCTCTGTGCCGTATGATTTAATAAAGTAAGATGTGGACATCATGTGGACATCCACCTTTAGGCTGGGCCTTGCACTCTGTGACTTCCAAAATAGACCAGCATCAGCATGGTGCTTTTTGTTTGGAACAGAAAAGAATTGGAGACTGTCAGGAGAAATGTGTGTCACAGCCAAAGCTCATTGTCATTGCTGTTTGTTGTCTGGTGACCAGCTTTGTCCTTTAGAAACATAACAAAGTCTAAATGTGGGCTGCTGTTTTCTACCAATTCTGACAAAAATTTAAACAAATTTGGACATGAATCCAAACAATATACTTAGCCTAGGGAATGGTTGTATTGAAAGATTTGTTTTTAATCATATTACCATTGATTAAAAAAGGTCTGTTCAACTATAGCTTGAGTAAAGTGTGTAAGTGTGTAATAACCATATCTTTTGTGAAAACCAAAGAAAAAAATCAGCACATATATTAATATTTTTGCAAATATCAGCTATCTTTAATTGACCAAAAAAAAACGAACAAACAAAAAACGAATTAGCCAAACTCAGTGTCAACAGCCTAAACGTCATTTTTATCTGATTAATTTTAGACGGCAGCCATAATAATCTGATAATTTGGTGGCACAAGATATTTCCTGCTTGCATATAAAATGGTTTAAATGATGGTGGACGTTGGAAACGTTGATAGACAAGATCTGCTATAGCTGTTTATTATGGGATATAATCAGTTTCCTGTTTGCTTTGCCTTTATTGAACTAAAAACAAAATGACATGCCATTAGCCTCGTTCAACTCAAACACACTGACTGTTGCATTCCAGTGGCTCGTGATGTGCAGCGCTTTTCAGCCTCAAATGTCTGAATGTACAGCACATGATAAATCTGATCTTAGTCATTAATGAAGCCCCTGCTGAAACCCTGGTATGGACTTTGGCTGGAAAATGAATGTAAGTATTGCATCAAAAGAATTGAAAGGAATGCATTCAATTTGATTTGTGTGGTTATTCATATAGGCTGTTAGTGTTTCCGTGGTTGATCTTGATCCAGATTTGAACTGTATACAACTTTTGAGTCTGATACCTTTTGATGTAAAAATGCTATTACTGAGAGGTGGTCACATTTTTTCTTTTTATTTTCACTTGATTCCTTCACGAATATTGCAAAACTTGTCATATAAGAGATAAAGATGTCAAACTGAACTGCTGTAGCTTAAACTGTATCAGGCCTCTATAGTGGCTAAGACCCTCCTCATTTCAGCCCACAGTGTGCTCCTGTGTCTCTGATCCTCAAGGTAGAGGAAGAAGCACCTACATAAATGATTGTGAACATAAGGCAAGTGAGTGTGCTGACACAAGTGTGGAAATTGCAGGGAATGAGAGTTTGGATTATTGTATCTCAGCTGGGCATAGCCAGATAATTGAGGCAGAGTGGGACCGGCAAGACCCTTCAAAAGTGTGCCAGAGAAAGATGGATTCGAAAAAATAGCCAGAGTGGCTCTAACAGAGACTCATCATTTCTCTCCTCCAGCTGTGTTGATGATGCAAATTTGATGAAGCCATTGACTCTTTAGCGTAGTGGGGCAGTGGATGACTACTGTTAAATGGGTAATTTTCATTTACTGGTACGTAGTGGAACATTTGTCAGCAGTGACCGGCAGCTCGAGTCTGATGGATCCCAAAACAAAACAAAACATAACTGTGCAGGGTGCAGCTGCAAAGAGCCTCACTGCGGCCTCACTTTAAGGCCTGTGACCACAGAGAATCTGCAGCACAGTCCTATGTGATATGATTCACAATGGTTAGAAAGTGATCAAATCATACAAATCTTCCTTTACAGATTCACTGTTAATACTTAATGAAAGCACGAGATAGTTCACATTGTTTTGAAACAGCAGCAGCCCAGTCTACATTCAGCCTCTCGGTGTAGAGTCTGTATGGACATTTACTGTTCATCACAGTGGCTTCTACATTGGAGATGGTTGATCTGTTTGCATGCATGGACATTTACTCTGGTCTGATCTCTGTCTTTTTTTTTTGGTGTTGTTAACTGATATTTTTCATATTGGTCAAAAAGTTTTAAATGAGGAAAAAAAAAATATTATTGACGGAACCCTATATTTTTCATTCTCCCATGTCTATCTCCATAAATCATAATGTGTTAGTATGTACATGTTTGTATATTTCTTAGTGTTGTAACGTGCAGTCAGTTAGTCTTCAGCTCCTTTAGGAGGAGTGCCTCCTCTTTGTCCAGGAATTTAGGACCTGTTTTTGATTTGTTTAAGCCAACATAGATGTGAATTAAAACCTTAAACCAGAACCTGATCTGTTATGAAGCAATGTGACACAAATCCGATATGATTTAGGTATTAAATAAGTTTTTTTTTTGGAGGCAGGTAAAGTAATCACGCTGCAGTAGAGCCTGCTCAAAGAGTAGCTATTTCCATATTCTTATCAAACGTACATAAGAATCAATATTTCTTGTGGAAGGGGGGGGGGCTTTGCACATAGGGATAATTCATTTATTGTGGGTCACAGGAAATAATAGCAAATAATGTGTGCTGGGAATCAGGTTAACTCAATTTTAAATAACTGACATTTCTCATTTCTCATTTGTTCAAGATGCTGCCTGGACCAGATGTTTTTTTTTTGGGTGTTTTTTTTTCTTTTTTTGGGGCCTGTAGCTTTTCTGCCAGCTGTTGTTGCATGACAGGAAGTGTTCGATACCAGAAGCAATTGGATTTGATAGATTCCTCAATCAGATTCAGGTGCTAATAGATGAAGCTGATCCTTGTGTCCACAAGTATTTTAAGGTGTCTATAATGTTGACAGTTATGCTTTATTGTATGTCCAGAGTGAAACTGTTTTGCTAGTTTAAATGATGATGTATTTCACTTTTTGTAAATGTGTCATGCTTTGTATTGCCTTATTCAGATCTTGGTTAATGTGAGCAATTTTTCTTCCAAGAATGAGAATGTCCAGTGTTGTTGTGGCGTTTATCAGCCTCTGTTTTACCATAAATTTCTCTCGTATCAAGAGAGGTTTTGTTCGTAAGTCATTTCTCTGTCCACACAATCCATCTTTCAAATAAATAAATATAAACATCTTTCATGGTATTTTGTGAGAAATCATCAACAGATCAAATTTTCATGAATCAGAAAGACTAACAAACAAACAAACAAAATAAAAAACATCATTATGCTTTAAATGTATCCATTGATATTAAAGACACTGGCTGTTAAACCATTGAGAACAGCGTGTGTTATGGTGTTGTGTTTAAGGGTGTGTTCGCACCTGTAGATAGGTTCAACACTGACGTTTTACAACTGAGGAAGAGTAAACAAAGTCAAGTAAACGGCCACTTACTGCTTGGACAATTTTATTTGTTTCATCTGCATCATCACTTCTTCATTCAGCCGTGTGAGGAAAACAAGTTCTGGTGACTGACAACAAAATCTGGCTGCACATTACTGCCTCTTATGTGTTAATTCACTGGTGCTGCAAAGAGCTTGTGAAGATGTAACTGATTATTAGTATTATTTGTCTTTTTAGACTTTAAATGAATTGCTTGAAATGTTGTGAACAAACTGGTGCCTCACATAACAGCAAAACTGTAACACAAGGTTGTATAAGTTGCACTACAGTGAAAGTTGCTTTGACCAACCATTCATTACCTTACATGTGAATATGCCCGAAATCAAGAAAACTGCTTTTCCTTGCTTATTCACTGGACACAGAGATGAGGCAGCATTACCGGTTGCGGTTGCGAAATTGCAAATAATAAGCTGACTTTTGGACATTTTCCCCCCCCTGCTGTTTGTGAAGCTGACACTTTATAGCGCTTCAGCCCTTTTGGACGATCTTACATCAGGGATATTTCATTCAAGTCTCTGAAATCTCTGCTTTTGTGGGGGAAAAAAAAGCTTATTTTAAGAGCACATTTCATACAAAAACCAACTCGGTGTGCTTCACAAGAGAAATATGTGTAAAAAGACACAAATATTAAAAATCTAAAACAACCAAACAACAAATTAAGCAGATAAATGTGTGTGTACATGAACGCAGAAGCATTCGTGTATGCACACATAAGCAGTGTGTGAGCCATTGGGGTTACTGAATTAACAGCTGGGGATCGATGTAGCTGTTTATGTAAAGACTATGAGAATTCAGCAGTCAGTTATTATAACCAACATCTGTGCTTACTCTGTCAGCCCTACACACTATCCCCATCAGTTTACACAAAATTCAAACACTACAGTTCATGTTAATGACTTAAAGTTGCTGAATCCTGTCATCTCGTCTGTACTTTAATTAATGTATGCAGGCTCTACAAATGCTTAAGGGTCACCGTACTTACAGGACATCCAAGGATACAAGTGAATCCACAATATGGCCTCTAAAAAATTGCTGACTGTGTGTTTTTTTTTCAAGTTGAGAGGTATTTTAAATAGGCCTGCTCTCTGCAAGTGGAGTTATAAGGTCCATCATAAGTAAATGAAAAGACTGGATCCTCATGTAGTGGTGGGAGCGACAAAGACAGGATGAGAATTTCCCTCTTGTGCCTCCCACTAGAGCGGCCATCTTTCATCTCAGGCTTTGTTATGTTTACTCGTCCACCCTTTCCCTTTGGCACAGAGTCAAAATGTAACCAAACATGAAAATGTCGGGTCTGGTCGTCCCAACAGTGAAATTCTGTAGTTCACCATTATCTGTTTTTATAGATATATCCCATCAGATGTTCAGTATTGCATTTTTATGTGTCTTCAAGTTAAAGTCTCATTAAATGGTGTCCAGTGATGGTGCAACAGTGTTTAGTTCACTGATGCCACAAACTGCATCCTTCAACATTATAGCTGAATCAACAGCTCTCTAAAAATAGATTTAAAAGAAACCACGAGCATGAACGCCCTCGAGTTATTACAGCACTTTAGTGAACAGATTAACTTACAGCTAATAAAGTCACCTTTGGATGTAATTTGACTTGTCACAGCTTTTTATCTACTTGCGGCTGCTGGGGATGGATGGTTGTTTGTGACTGATATGAAAGTGTAGCTCTGTCGAACTGTGAGCAAACAGAGGCCAAAAAGCTCAGTTAATAATTCATGGGTCCATCACTGCATGCTCCTTCACACCAATTCGGTCCAGTGTGAAAATAAAAATTATTGTGACTTTTAAAACAGCACAGCTCTCCTTCCCGTTGAAGGGTTTGAACATCTTTGATACAGAGGACTCAGCAGTAGAGTCGCACTGGTTCTCTTAATTCATTATCTTTACATTATAGGCAGTGCATTTTTGTGTGTGTGTGTGTTGTTGTTTTTTTTTTGCTTCAGCCTCTCGTGTCAGTGAGTAATCTTATTGTGCCGGCTGTCTGTGCAAGGAGAAGAGAGGGGACCCTTGAGCCCTGGTAAGAGATGGTAATCAGACGAGATGACAGCCAGTGGCCCAGAGAGCAAACACTGACCATTGTTACATTCAGCGTGTGAAAGGCCTCAGTTGGGCAACAACATGTCACAGTGGTATTGTCAAACTAAGAAAATTTAGACTCATGCGTGCTGTTAGTAACACAAGAAGTATTTGTAGCTCAGTTAGTAACACATGTACGTGAGCGATAACGCAGGCAGACGATGAAAGGGAGGCCAATTAACTACTTGTTTTTTTCCCATAAATACACGAAAGAAGAGGAAATGAATCTTCTGTGAGCGAGTGGCAAAACACCATGTTTGTGAGGATGAAACTCATCTTTGACTCTGCTCACTGGAGCGTGATTTCTGGTCAGAGATATGTCACTGACTTTCTGGTTAAGTGTATAATTAGATTAACGAGAGAAGTTTCTGACTAATAACCTATTGGCAGCATGACAGTTGAGAATAAATTTCCATTAATGCTGCGGTATGAGGATCTACTTTATGTTCAAAATGTGAAATGAATCATGTCTCAAATCCTCCACTGTTATAATTTGTGATATCTCAAAAAAGCTCTGTGTGAATTAATATCTTTAGTGATGCTTAAAGATTTCCAGTTCACCTGCATTACACTTATTCATAATTATGGTCTTGATGTGGAGCTACACTTTAACACTTTGAATCAGAGGACACCTCCACGTGTTTTTGATCTGTGATTACCGTCTCACTTTTTGCTCTGCAGGTCCCACTTCTGCTTTTGTTGGAGTTGTTTATTTCAGTCAGCTTCTTGAATTATATGTCCAGCCTTGCTGCGAGGAGACGCCTCAGTACAGATCATGTGTTAAAATTTAAAGTAAAAAAAAATATGTTTAATATTGAAAAGTTTTGCTTTCTACTTCTCATGTCATTATTTCCCCGAGCATACACGATTGCTTTCAACCTGATATTTTTTTTTTATTTGAAGTTGAAAATGAACAAATGGTATTGCAGAGACAGATGAAATTACAACAGGGACAATCAATAACTTGGAGAATGTTGATGCCTTATCTGCCCCGCAATTATGTTTTGTTTGCGGGGACTTAGGCTGTTACAGCAACACAATATTGTCTCGAACAGCAGAAACAATTGAGGCATCAAATATTTTTTACTGACTATATCACATAAATTAGATTTAAAGATCAGTTATTATATTTTTGAACATATGCCAGATGGTCTAGCTTTGCAGTTTGGTTGGAGTTATTGATTTTGTTTCTTCTGTTTTGTTATTCTGCTCTGTTTGACTTCTGAAAACAGAGGTTTTCTTTAACATAAATTTAAAAATAGTTGAATTAAGTTTCTGTGCTCAGCTGTTTGGAAGTAGCCTGGCATAAATCAATGCCAAATCATGAAGCTGTAACTTCCTTCTTTTTCCACGCTGAGGTTAAAAGAACGCACATTTTGGCCTTAATTCATGGAAATAAATGACACAATTTTTGTAATCTTTGAAGATGTCAATGAGTCATTTCCCCTTTATATTTCGAAATGACAAGCACATAGTAGGTAAAGTTTAAAATGATATTTATCCCTGTCTGGTCAGTTTGCAGTGGAGATATAGTGGCATTACTTCGACTATTACACTGTACTTGAGTGACATGTTAATCAGACCTTTCATGTAACCATAGCTTGCCTCTTTAATGTCCTGTTGCTTTGCCAACATTTATTCAGGTCACTTCTGAATGATGCAAGTGAATTTCATGATCTTGGCCTCTGACTGTGGTTGTGAGGCCCCTGTTGAATACAGAGATACTGCTTAAGCTTGTGTAGTTAATGACCAGATCGTCCTTGTCTTTGTGACGCAGTTGTTTGCAACTTCTTCAAAGTGTACTCTGTGTGTGTGAGAGAGAGAGAGGCAGAGAATGGAGATGTAGCCTACTGCATTGACACTCAACTAAATCAGTGATCTTGACTTGCACACTGAGTTGTGAATCTCTGTCGCTGACAGGTATGGATGAGCGCACCAACCAAGCTTCTTGGGCCCCAGGTGGCGAATCGAGCCCTTCCTATGAGTCCTCCCGGGTAAGATGACCGACACCTTACCACCTCTGAGTGACCTTTCTGCTCCACAGCACATCATTTAACACATTACATTCAACATCATTACATCACAGTGGTACATTCACAGTGCCATGTCGTATGACCTTTAATAGACATATTCCTCTGTGACAGAAAAGATGGGTTCAGTTACTGATGGCTGTGTTTTGGTCCGTCTGAATATGAAAGATAATGGTTTCTGAGATCTGATGTTATTGTTAAATTGAGTTTCTTTTTTAGTAACAGAGATCTGTAAATATCTTTCAGCTTAAATCGTATGAATTTTGTCTATTGAGGTACATTCAACAAAGCTGATGAGATCAGTGATAAAATGGAAAAGGTCCCTGAATATTTACATATACATATGTATTTTTCAGCAGTTAGTATATGATTAGTTGTTATGTAACTGAAGTAATAGTCACAAATGACGATGTTGCTCTTGACCAACAGTAACAGTGACCAGTGTCATAACATCAAACACTGAATAGGGAGGTAATATCAGGTGATAACTGGAGCAGAGCAGTAACGAAGGATTATTTTCATCACTGAAATTAATAATTGTTCGTTTAAAACACATAGTTAAGTTTACAAAAATGTTAGAGTAGTGTCTGAGAGCGACACTTTCAAATGTCTAATTTTTCAGAAATTACAATCCAGAGGTATTTAATTTACAGAGAAACACTGCAGAGCTCCACATTTGACAGTCTGGATCCAAGAATAAATTTTTGCTGGGAAAAGCAACAAATGATAATTGGCAGGAGCAATTGGCAATGTTGCCAATTCATTTTCTATGGATCAAGTAATTGATTAATAGAATAATCACTGTAGCTGTAATTACCTCTGCCAGCAAGGTTGTGTTTTCACTGACGGTTGTTTATTTGTCAGGTTTGGGCAAAAAGTCCTGAACCAATCTGCACCTATCTTGGTGCAGGGATGGGCCCACAGAGGAACCCATTAAATCCATATCTGTATTTACAGTAAATTTGATTTGTCACTGAAAATGCCAACCAGCTCCTATGTGACTGAATGCTGGGGAACATGACTCCTGCCTCTGCCCTGAAGCAGCAAGGGGTAAATTGAACTAAAATGAACCAAATCATTCAGACTTGTATTTTCAAAAGTATTTCAAAAAAAAGAATTACACAAATTTGAACAGTTTTCTGTAGTACAGCCAAATAATCTATGATATAAAACGCCTTTGAAGCAAAAAAAAAAGAAAAGGAAAAGAAGAGCTGTATTATTCTGCACCATGCTGTCGTCTTCAGTACTCGACTGTATGACATTTTGTTGAAGATGACAGATCCACACAGAGGAAGAAAATGAGAATTTGATTTAAATATGACCAGGTATCCTCTTGAAGCAGTAAGTTAATTATTGATATTAAATCAGATATCTGAGTTAGATATCCATTTTAATCACTATAACCAAGATTTTAGTGCAAAGCATTTCGTGAGTGGATGGAAGTCGTTCTCAAAATAATAGTGTTAATGATAAATTTGTATAATAATAACATATTAACGGGTAAAAGCGCACCTTTAAACTGCACCTTTCTTGTTCAGTTGAAGTGAGAACATCTCACTGCTTGTGTGAGCAAGTGTGAACAGCTCTTCCTCTGTTTGTTTGTCTCTCACACGTTGGTTGTTCTAGATGCCCTGTATGAATTTCATTTAATGTCAATCTCCTGTCACTTTCTATTAGAATTCAGTTAAATGTCAGAGCCACTCGGGCTGCGTTACCTTGTTTATTTCTCTGTGCCCTTCCCGAATGAACATCTACAGGCTATGGTAACATAGGCAGCTTGATTTGAATTATAAGACAGAGACGCTTGAGATATCTTTGCTCCAGGTGCATATAAATGAGTGTTTCTGACATTGCAAGGCACAGCATCAGCCAGCAGACAGCTGTTTGCGCCTCCATAAGGCGTGCACTCGAACACTCATATGCCACATTCTCCACACTCGCACACAGCTGCGCACACATCTTATATTGATACAGACTTGATTTACATAGCCTATACAATTATATTCTGTCTGTTCTGCTTCAAGAAGTGAGTGGCATTTCATATGAACATCCGCGGTGTCTAGGAATCTGTTAAATGATCTGTGTTTTTTCAATGAAAATGCATTTTATGATTGTTTCATTGTGCACATCACAGTTATGACCATAACCATGTGAATGGTTGACAAAATTACATTGATAGCAAAGTAGTATGTTCCAGTTATGCATGCTAATCATTTATTTATGAAGCTTGAATCAATCATTCAGAATTAATTCAATCCACCAGGTGAGTACAAACGGAGCAAAGTCATGAGTGGTTCAGCTAAAACGGAGAAAATGAGATGAGTAAGAAAGTAATTTCCTAAAAGCATGATGAGCTGATAAGAAATGATGCGTGCAGAGTAGTACTGTTACACATGGTGGAAAAAAAAAATGTAGGTGTATCCATACAGGCCGATGTACGTAACCCCAGCAGGAAAATGAATGCTAGCTTTCAGAGAGCTGTTGAAACGCTACAGATCAGAGGTGTTCAATTAAAATTCAAAGAGGTCCAGTCACACAACAACTCCCAAATGGCTGAATTGAATTGCCCCCACCTACTACTCCCCAACTTTTCCACTTGTTTCTCCAACACTTGTCTCTCTCCAGTTTGAAGCTCATTTACTTTGAGTCTCAAGAGACCAGAGTCAAATGCTGAATTGAGCCAAATGCTTAAAATTTAATAGGATGGATAGGACGACATCTGGGTCCAGATCCAGCCTGTGGTCCATCCATCAGTGACCTCAACTAAAGAACAACTTTGCGACGAGCCATGACAGTGACGTTTTATCATCTGGAGTCTGAGTGGGTTATGCTGTGAAATGTGGCCTTGGAGATACAAGCTGTAGAACGAGAACAAGTACAGAGGCTCGACTGGCCGTTACAACAGCACTAACAAAAGTGACATGAGCGACCTTGATTAAGATTCTTACTGAAGGGACCCTTTTGAGACGTGAAACATCTACAACATCTCTAAACACCTCTAAGTCCACTTGCCCTGGTGTTTGTAGAGATTATTGTGTTCCTTAGATTTGAAGACGTCTCCTGTGCTGCCAAGCTGATTTTTAAAAGCAGCAGTAACAACAACGGTGTGCTGTAGACTTGAGTGTTCAGACGTGAAACCTTGCCCACGGAGATAAAATGTGTTTCAGAGTAACTAGTTTCAATTCATTACTTTGTTAAACAAGAATTTGATAATTGGTCAAAGTGAGAGCTATCTGTTGAAATATCCTAATCTACGCTGTATTCACAGTGTGGTCCAAGGCTCTTGGAAGAAATCCTCAGTGCTTCATCTTTCAGTCAGTTACAAAGGGAATTCAGCCTTGTCCCTGAGCTTGTTTGAGCTGGTGTGCTACGAGTGTGTGATCAGTCGACTGTGAACACTCCCGAGCCCTGCCGTGCTGACCTTGGCTCCCAGCCAGCCGCTGTATCCTGGGCAGCTGTGGCTGTAGGCTGGCGGTCTGACAGTCAGGGCTGTGCCCACCGCCACCGCTCAACAACCCCCACTTCCCTAATGCCCTGCCCCAACTTGATACTCGACCCCACGCACATCCATCACGACCATATCATGACTTCCCAAGCTGCCACATTCAGCCACACGTTCACCTGGGATGCAGGACGGAGTGTGGGAGAGATGACTTTTTAAATGGTGTGGCGAGAGATTGGGGGACAAGGTGTGAGCTCAGGTCTGCATGCTGCCACGGTGATCCAACAGTTATTTAGCCAGTAGTGCTAATGTAGCCCCGTGGCAGCGATGACAGTGTGTGTTAGTGTCCAAGGATAGATGTAGCCCCCAGTGTTTGGGAATGATGAAGGATCTGTGATTGATGATCTAACAATCCCAGAGGAGCAAACACAGTGTAGTAGCATTGACACAAAGAAGTCTGGATTGACCGTTATCTCTCTACCTCCTTTTCCTGCTCTACTAACCTCCCCTACTGACCTTTTCCTGCTCCACAGTGGGAGCTGTAACCATTATAGAAGACTTAGAAATGTTCATCAGCACCATCTTCTTTCCAAGATTAATTTAAAACATTGTTTAACATTTTGGATTTATGCAAATCCCTTTCTTGTAAAAGCTTGCGTGATGAAATCAATGCCACTCTCATATCTGTCTGTTAATTTGAAGACTATAGTCAGTGGGAAACAGCTGGCTCCAAAGCTCTCTAACCAACATGTTGGATGTTGTTTATTATTTCTTCTTAGACTTAGATTTTTTTGTAAAGATTTTTATCATCAGATGTTTATGAATGGCCAGAACTCATAAAACTGTTTCCTCCCGCCTGCATGCTTTATGCCAGGATCAGCTAAGCTAACATGTTTGTATTTAATGGACAGTGTGTAAGGGTATCAAGCTGCACATTAAACCACTGCTCGAAAGCAATTACAGCCCAAAAATGTTAAACTATTCTAACCAAGTGTTCAGTTTGAAGTGTTTTTCTTGTTTTGCTGTAGAAGAGAGGAAATGGTTTTTGCTTGCTTAGGTTAGCTGTGTGTAAGTCTGTGTGTGTGTGTGTGTGTGCGTGTATGTGTGTGTGTGTGTGTGTGTGTGTGTGTTAGTTTGCTCAGGCTTCTCACGGGGCCGTTGTTGT
>OMNW01025229.1:0-10360 GCA_900303245.1 Selene dorsalis
CTACAACTACACTGTGTTTTCTGCTTGAAATGAACATGTCCAAATTAATCCTGATGACACAATTTCATCCAAGTGGACTTTAAGGCATCATAGTGCATTTCAAACCACTGAATGTGAATGTTTGCTCAACAGTGTCTCACTCAAATAAATCTCATCTTAAGTCAGTCCAAATGACCTTGAGATGTTGCTGCCATTTAAACAAAGGTTTATGTAGAGGAAGAAATAATATATATATAACATTTCCCCCCTCTTTTGCTTAAATGAAACCCAGATTATTCTATGCTGTTTAAATGTATATTAGAGGAGCAGTCATTTTCAGGAGTGAAAAACAGAACAATATCTGATCAGACAGAAATTATCAGAACTGAAATACTGTATAGGTTTCATATGGACTACAATTTAGGAACTCATTTGTAACCCATCCCTGAAACACATAGTATGTAAATAAGACCCAGATTTTTACTGTTGCATTTTCTTTATTGAAAGTGAGCAGAAGAAGAGAAGGAAGCAGGTGCTCAGAGGTTGGATACATTAATTTAGCAGGCATGAAAAAACAGGTCACTTCCAGTCTGGCATTATCCCAGTGCTGATTTTCAATTTATTAGAGAAAAGCAGCTTTCACTGGTCCGTTTATTTCATCTTATGACAGTTTTATTGCAGATACGTAAATGGCCTTAGAGTAGAATCTGTGATAATAATATAAAATATTAATATGGCAAAATGAAATAACTAATAATCACTTTTTTTCCACATAATCTGCTGAAGACCAGCACTAATAATTAACCATCTGACATGACCCAAGAGCAGATTTATCTGAATATGACAGAATAACAGAACGAAAAGCTCTGGATCCAGTTATTCATTGGCACCTATAAAAGGGTTGTAAAGAAAAAGAAAAGCAATCAATTACTTTTTATGGAAACTATATTTTTAGAAAACCAGTAAATGTATAAGTTCACCTACCACAGTTATAAAGGACATTTATCTTGTGAAGATCTAGAGCACTGGGTCCATCCCGCTGGCCAATGGGAATGTAAGGGTCTGGTCTGGGGATTATTGTTGGTCCACCATCTTCAGAGAAGGCATATCTGCATCAAAGATACATTAAGTATATGGTAGTAATGCCCCAGCAAAACATGGCATACCATACAATTATCTTGTCTCACCTTCCATAATGCATGACAGAGGTGTAGTCGTATGGGCTGTTGAGATTGTTTGTTGCCTGTTTCCTGAAGTTATGAATGTGGTCTGTAAAAAAAGGGAAAACTAAGGTAACCAAAAATTAAAAAAAAAAAGACTTTCTGAATTCAGTAACATAATGCTGGGAGGCAATAAATCATCCCGACCTGGCATGATGTTTTTCCATACAATTGTAACATAGTGGTCTCGGTCTGAGCGTGACTGCTCATGTACAAATCCGAGAGCATGCATGAACTCGTGGGCAGCCACTCCTGACCACATGCATCCAGGACTCTGCAACGACAAGGTTTGGCTTCCTCCAATCTGCCCCAGAAATGACCAGCAGCTTTGGGTACAGAAGAAAATCACAAAACCACCACACAATCATTAAATATATATTAAGACAGGTATCACATGTTAAAGTCATTGCTCACGGTCGTACTCACCCATATCTTGGTTGAATATCAAGGAAATTGGCTTCATGAGTGCGTGGCACAAATTTAATGCAACTTCCAGAGGAAATGTCTTGCATCCCAGTTTCTATGGTGATTCTGTCCATGTCATCTGCCATTAAAAATAAAAATTACAGAAAAATTTGCAGAAATTTTCAAACTGTAAATGCTTTTGTATCACCTCTTTAAATACACAGATCTATACCATATAGTGGGGAGACGATGTATGGGACATAAACGAATCCATCGATTGCTTTAGGCCACAGACAGGCGTTGCCAGGGCAGGTGATCGCACTCCGCACATATGAACTGGCAATATCTCCCTCTCTCATTGTCAGTCCTCGAGGGGCTCGCAATCCTTATGGAAAAGAAAAAACAATGTAGTGAGTCCAGGATATACTGAAAAACTTAAATCAGCACTGTCGCATAGAAGTTACAGCCTACTTACTGCTGTTGACCTCCAGGATTTGATCCATTACGTTCATTTCATTACGGTCTGGCATTTCATCTACACACGAAAAGGAAAAAGTATTAATAGTCTTCCTCTGGTTTCAAAATGATCATAAATGTGGAGTATAATTCACTTTGTTCATGATCATTTCTCTTATACCAAGCCCGCACCTGAGTATTTCCTTTTTAACCTCACTTTTCCCTCATGTACTCCTGTAGAATTCTATAACAAAAGGTGCATGTTAATATAACTTGGCTGCAACACACACTAAGACCAAAAGGGGGGTCTCATCCAAAATATGTTTTACTTGGTACTGACCTTAACAGGTAGAGTGTATGCTTGAGTCAACAAGCCCAGGAAGATACCAAGGAGGATGGTTGTTGAATGCATAGTTGTGTTTCAGACGGGACAGTCTTCCAATGCAAGAGCTAAATGAACTCCTTGCCTCCACTGAATCTATATACCCACTTCTCCTCCTGTGCTCTGTACTGATTGGGCACATGATCTGTGATGAAGCATGATTAAGACCCCTCATCATCCATGTCTATGTAATTTACTCAAGTCCACTGCTGAGCCGTAACAGGTGGTCCCTTTGCTGACCTTCACTTGTGCCCTGTACTTAACCACACGTGAAGATTCAGCACTTTCAGAAATGAAATACCTTGACGTGTTTTGCTGCTACAACTCAGCAGTTGCTACCAGGAGAATAACTGTCCACCCAGTCCAACAGACCAGCAATTTGTGTCTGACTGAACTGGTAACTAGTGATTTAGTGATACACTCAGTTGACAACTGTCTTGACAGCAATCATTTTGTCATATAGGTAAATATATAAAAACAAAACCTCCTTCTCCCAGTGCTGTTTCTATTTTTATGAAGGGGCAATTTGAGGGGTCACTGATTCAGGGAAGAATTTAACGTGGTAGCAGATTATAAAATTATGCCCTTGTGGTTAATGCAAGAAAATAAATAATATCAAATTTCTGTATCTGAGTAAAGGGGGGCGTAGTTTTGAATTATGGGTCCTCACATGTGCTTTCACCCTGCAAACAGGTTATTCATTAATCCAGATAAGTGATTTATTTTGTGTTCCTGTGGTTAATATTAATTGTTTCTCCTTTTATTTTCATATTTAATGCAATCACAAGACACACGATTTATTTTGTTTTCAAATGCTTTATTTTACTGTACTGTTGAATACATTTTCTTCTTTTGTTCTCCCACTCCATTTTACTTTAACTTTGTCAGCCTTCTAAACATAAACCACACTTTAAACTCACACAACTGCATGCACACACTGGAATTGCTGATAGAAAGCTTGAATCAATCTTTATTGAAATTGTTTCCATGATTTAATATCAATTCATTACATTAGCCTCCAGTGCACGACTGTTTCAGCTCAGCTCAGCATGGTTAGTTATCATCTATGTCACCTATGGAGAGAGATGGAAAGCAATATAACCATTTAACAATGGGGGACATCTCTGGTATTATTTACTCATTCTGCGTTGCAATTACTAATAGTTCATTCAGGATGTTTAGTACCAACCGCATTGATAGAGTTTGTTGATTTTCAGCCTGTCAATGTGGCTGAGAGTTGATGTCTGGCCCAGCTTTATTTTGTTGCTGCTCTTAGGAATGATGGTTGGCTCCCCATCCTGAGAGTAGGCATACCTAAACATATATAATACAAAACAATACAGCAACATTACCTCAACATTATTTAGTGGTCTAAATTAAAGTAACATGGCATTATATTACTTACATCCCAAAGTGCATGATTGAGCCATAGTCATATGGAAGATCCAGATTGTCTGTCTTGAATTTCTCAAAATTCCTCAAACGATCTGGAATAGTTTGTTAATAGAAATATATCTTTATACATAATAACTGGGCATTCATACAGATAGTTTTGTTGTTTTGGTATTCAATAAAAAACTTTGTTTTGAATATTGGTACAGAAATACAGTTAATTATTAAAAATTCTTTAATTTACCATTTTTACCCAGTGCCCCCCTCCCCTTCCTAACCCTTTGAAATTACCTCTCCAAATGTTTGGCCACATGATGGTGACATAGTTGTCCCGGTCAAAGCGCGACTGCTCATGCACAAAGCCCAGGGCATGCATGAATTCATGGGAAACCACTCCAACTTGGAGGCAGTCAGGGCTCTGGAGAGATACAGTCTGCCTTCCCCCACGCGAACCAAGGTAGGACCAACACCTGGACAAACACAAATACACCCAGACATAGTGCAACTAGAAAAACTCAAACATAAATATTTCCTTGAGTAACTAACTGCTGCTACTACACTCTAAATTTCAATCCCTCTCCACACAGAAAAACATTTTGCCAGACGAGTAATGCTTTTAAAACGAAGGCTATCACATTATGGAATCAAACTTTTCAGGCAAAGGTTCTCACCCAGACTTTTGCTGAATATCCATGTAGTCTCGCTGGTGAGTCCGGGGAACAAACCGCACGCAGGTACCTTTCTCTATGTTCTCCATCCCTTTCTTTATCAGCTTTGTCTCCACTTCAGCTGTTCATTGGTTTAGACATAATGCAAGAAACTATTTATAAATCACTGAAAATAATGTTGAATCTTGGAAATCATTAGACTTGTTGCAATTAATTAAGTTTTGAAAACTAAAAACATTACAGTATTCAGGTGAGATCCTGTACGCAATGTAGACATGTCCATCCACTGACTTAGACCAGAGGCAGCTCCGTGCAAAGCAGACTTTGGAGCGTCTTCCAGCTGAAACAGCAATGTCTCCCTCTCTGAGACTGGTAGTGCCGTCGATGATTCGGGAAGCTGAGTTTGAAAACATTTGTAATTAAATCATTCTGAGCAACTGAACAACAACAACAACTGACTGAACAGCATGGGCTCATTAGTTACATTATCAAGTATAATTTGTTTGCAACATACCTTGGACCTCATTAGCTTTAATGATTTCATCCATTGCTGTCCTATCGCCATGCTCTTCACGCTCTTAAAAAGGAGAGTTATTAGTTAGTGTGTTCTTCTTACTAGAGTCACACTTAGATTAACATTTGACCACATCCACTTTTACCTTTATAGCCAATGGGTCCCCATTTTGGGCTGAACAAAAATTTCTGTTAGAATAAAAAGACAAAGGTGTTTGTGATTCTTTTGCATGATGTTGTTCAAATTGTTAAAGCTTGTCCCCCTTCAATTCTATGCGTATTTACCTGTGAATGTACAGCTGGGAGACAGGTGGAAACCATGCACAAGAGGATAATCCGGTCCATCTCTGCTGGTCAGAACGGTCTTCAGTGTTGACATTTTACCTACACTAACACCTACCTTTATAGGAGTTCCCAGTCACTGTACTGGAATAATACCCATGATTACCCCAGGTAAATTACAGGGTCTCTGTTATTTGTTTGTTAGTGAGTTTAATGCCAAAATTAGTTTGATTCTTTCATAAACAACAGTTCCCAGAGTAAGATAATGTGAGGTCTCACAGTGTGTAATAACAGCTCCACTTCAATGCATAGCTTTAAATTAAATGTTTTGGCCCATCTTTCGGGTTATTTTAGGCTTTGGATGTATTATACACGTACACCACCAGGAGAGCTGTTTTGGAACAGCCAAGATTTACTCTTACAAACTATTGGCAAGCATAGTTAAACTACGAACTTCAGACGTTGTGTACATCTTGCTTCTATTGTTGGTGTGAAAATAGGAAAATACTATCGCCCGAACAGGGACTTGAACCCTGGACCCTCAGATTAAAAGTCTGATGCTCTACCGACTGAGCTATCCGGGCTCTGGCAGTGTAGCCGGAAGTGTACTTTATAAAGCCGGAAACCGGAACCAGCCTTCAGTTTAAAGTTAACCGTTGATTAGGAAATTCAGATAATCCTGCAAAAGCTGTTTGAAAAAACAAAACATGGCGAACTGTTTTGCCGCCCCATCATTTCTTCTGCAAGATGACAAGTTTAAGGTAGTTTGACGTTAAGGTTGGCTGTCGATAACAAGCTAGCTGGCTAAATTTGCCAGGCTTGATATTAGTGGCCAGGGCTATGTACAATAACACTTAAAATAACGTCAGAAACTTCTCCGGCAGCTCGTAATGTAAACACTTGAACAGTAAATTTTGTTTGATAATGTTGTAAACAATATTATTCCTTTCCTTACCTTGCAGGTGCAGATGACGGAGCTGCAGCATGCTATCCACGAAAACAGACTCAAACTGGAGAAAGTCAAACGGCAAAGGCTGTGCGCTGAGGAAGAAACGATCAAGTGGTACTAATTTAGCTTAGTTTAGAGAACTTGAGTTAAATTTTGTCACAAATTGCGTTTCTGCAAATGCAATTTAACGCCGGTGGTCACTGTGATTTCAACTTTAATATTCCTACGGTTTCATTCCTCCTTCGCTTTTGTTAGTTTTCGTCAATCGAAACCATTCACTTAAATTTAATCGGCATTGATGTTGCACTTTTTTCATTTAACGGCAAAGACCAACTGAACTGAAGTTATCAGAACCAAAGTAAATGTTAGATGATGACACACAGTGGGGGCACTGAACTATGCTGCCACAAACAGTTTAATCAAAACTCAGTTTTTGCAGAAATGTTCACAATTCTAGTGTTTGTAAGGTCAAGAAGAGCCCCAAGGAAAGCTTATTAGTTATTTTTCGAGCTTTTGCCTCTATTTAGACAGACGTGACATAATGTGCAGGCAGCCACAAGCTGGACTCGAACCCGTGTCGATAATGTGCACGCTACCGAGAAAACTGCAAAACTTAAACTAAAAGTATAATACAAACATGCACATATATAGCGGTGTAATATTGAAGCATACTAGTGTTTGCATGGTGTTGTTTTTCCCCAAGGTGTCAGTTTCGTACACACCACAATAAAGTTGATCTGACCTCAGCTCTTACACCTGCAGCACCAGGGAAGCTGAACGGAGGATGGAGCTGGTGTTGGTAAACAGCAGTACTGTTGATATGTTGCAGCAGCTGGGTCAAATGCTGCAAGAAGAAAAGCGTCTGTCTGAACAACTGACTGGTCCATCTTCTGAAGACAGGTATGACGCTGTAGCTATGTACACAGAGAAATAAGACATAAATGTCCAAACCTGCAGTGAAAATTCATTATGTTTCAGAGACCTTAAGAGTGAGCAGGAAAGACTGGGCTGTTTGAAAGGCAGGAAGACAAGCCTGGCTGCTGAAATAGAGGACGCGAAGGTCAAGAATCGTAATATGACTGGTAAGGAGAGTATGGAGGATGTCTACATCCTAATAAACGTGTTTTTGATAAGGTTTCTAACATGTTTGTCTTTTTTTTGCCAACAGTGAAGGCTAGGACCCATGGACAAATAAGGAGGTCAAAGCGAAATCAAAGCAAAGTCAAATGAGTAGGATAAATAGTAAATATTTGTTTACATGTTGTGTAAAATTGAAAATGATAATTGATTTTAAATATATTTTTGTAATTAATACTTCAACTGGATTTTGTAGAACCTAATAAAGTTTTGACCTGATATTGTACCAGAAGTAGCCTACTTGTACTTACTATTTCAGGTACAGAATAATTGGTGAGTGATGTATTTGAATGTTTTCCATCAATTCCAGACACAGCCAATATAGTTTCACCATCATATAGTTTGACATATATAACTAAAGGGCTTGCACTTCCATTGTGTATATATATGAATTAACATATGTAAAACTTTTTCACACTTTTATACAATAAAATGGAAATCAACCACAAAAAGAAATATTCAGATGGGACAATTACAATTTGAAGTGGGTGATAAATTATATTTCTATTTTTGGATCAGCTGGTTGATGTGAAAGAAAATGCGCACTGTTTCTTTACTACACAGAATTAACAATTCACAGAGACTTGTGGTCTTTGGTCTGTAAACGCCTCGTTGAGTCATTCTTGACTGTTCGGGGCTTCCGTAGTACGTCAGGCGGAAGTAGAAGGCAACAACGTTAACGTCGGGTCTCAGTCACTTTTTATGGTAAGTTACCTTTTTAAGTGAGTTAATTGTAGCATATGTTATCTGCAATACACTTCACGACCTGTTAGAGAAGAGAGAAACAGACGAACCTCTAACTAAAGCATACAGTCACTGGTAGTCAATAATCCACGTGTCACTCACAGACGGGCAGATTTATATCAGCGAACATAACATTAGCTTTTATAACAGCTTTTAAATTGGTCTGTGTTGTAATGTTATGGTGAGTTTGAATTGTTAACAACAGACTAGTGGCGTTAATTATTGTGGATATTTCCGAGCGAAATGTAGCCTGTTATTTTGGATTACACCAAAGTTACAGCATGTTTCTCTGTCACGTGACCCAACGGGTCATTAGGTGGAAGAAAACACGGTGTCAATGACGACCTGTGGCGACAACCGCTCCATCTATGATCTGTCCCAAAACGATGAAGCTCTGATGGGACTGAGAGAAGTGAGGCATGTCCCGAAAAAGGCTGGCAGCTCTGAGCCTGCCCCACATGGTGTGTATGAAGTGCAGGTGTGGGCTCATGTCTGTAATTAAGGCAGTAGTACCCTTCATTTCATTCAGTCTGTATGATACACAGCTCCTGACACAGGGCTGGGGGATGAATGTCCAGAGGATGACAAGCTGTGGGAGTGCAACCTTGCCAGAGAGGTGTCAGACAAGATGGTTTGCTCAGCCTGCAGATGTCCCTTCATTAGCCGTGAGGACCAGGTGACCATCAAACTCTGCTGTGTTTCCCTCAGAAAGACCTGTTGATGTCATGAAGGCTGCCACACGATTTTCCTTTTACAGATGGAGCACTACAAGCTCGACTGGCACCGCTTCAACTTGAGGCAAAAAATGTCAGGATTGCCCCCAGTCACAATGGAGGAGTTTGAAAGGAAGACTGGAGCTGGTGAGGAAACCAAAGTCTTAATGGGCAACAAAAAAAGTGGAACAGCTAACTGATTTTCAGTTATCATTTTAACAGGGGAAATGTCAAGTATCTCAGGCTCAGATTCAGACTCGGAGGAAGACAGCTCAGATAGCGACAGAGGGGGAACAAGCAGCAACATCACTGGCACAGATAATGAGAGCTCAACTGAAACCAGTTTTATAACCGGCCGACTCTCCAGCAAGGTGGTGTTCCAGAACTCAGCAGGACAGTATCTGTCAGTCTACCGCTGTATTCTTCAGGGGAAGGTGAGGCTCAACAGGTACTGAATATAAAAATACAGTATGTAATGTGTGTTAACACACCTTTTTTTGTGCTGATTTCATGTTTCAGTCAGATGAGGGCCTGGATTCAGTAGCTTCCCTAATGGCGTTAAATAAGAAGACAGTGTGGGTCATTCTCATGACAGGTGGAGGCCACTTTGCTGGTGCTGTGTTCCAAGGGTCAGTGTATAGTTTTCATGTTTCCTTTTTTTTGCTTGTTCATTATCTACACTTAAAATAACATATAATGACTAAAAACGTTAGAAGAGTATGACAGCCTGTTGGGTAGTTTGTAAGGATCTGGCCAACACACTGTATTTGTGTCGACAGAAAAGAAGTCCTTCAGCACAAGACTTTCCACCGATACACGGTGCGGGCGAAGCGTGGCACTGCACAAGGACTCAGAGACTCTCAGAACCGCAGTCACACACCGAAGTCTGCAGGAGCTGCTCTGAGGCGACACAATGAGGCAGCGCTAGTCAAGGCAAGAATACAGAGCATTTCACTGCATTATCAATTCAGTGGCAGCCATGAGTCGTTGTATTTTATTCACAGAGAGCCAACAAAAGCTGAAATCTGTTGAAGGCTGATGTTCATTAAACATAGGTATGGCAGTTCCACACAACCCTGGTAAAGGCCTTGTGCTGAACATTAGTGGCTTTCTTTTTCTTAAGTCAGTCTGCCAGTGCACTCACAGAGCCCAGGGCCTGCTTCATCGCAAAAACATTTGGACTCTTGTGTGTAAGGGTTACTTATTCCAAAAGGAAAAGTAGGGTTGCACATTATTGCCAGAACATGGACAAAAAAAAAGAAAAAAAAAAGTTTCAATTCATTGTCGTTTTAAACCACACACTGTCATCCTAAACAATGTTTTCTGTGTAAATACAATTCTAAATACACATAGCAATTTATTTTAAATGCTTTTGAGGTATTTAGTCCTTGAAGCACAGGTAAATTCTTCCAGACTTTTCTTGTTGATACACCTCAGTTATAGGGTTATACAGTAAAGTGTTTCATGTGCAGTTTCTTGATCTTGAAACAAACAAAACAAACAACACTTCTGTAACCTTT
>OMNW01025229.1:10380-26596 GCA_900303245.1 Selene dorsalis
CTTCTGTAACCTTTTGCAGGACATTCAGGATCTTTTAGTAACCTGGGCTGAGCACTTGAAGGAGGCCTCTGCAATATTTGTACGAGCCCCTAGCTATAACAAGACCATCTTTTTTGGTGGTCGGTCAGCCCCCCTTGACAAAAAAGATCCCAGGATCCATACACTTCCCTTTGCCACACGCAGGGCAACATTTAAAGAGGTACAGAGGGTGCACGAGATGCTGTCCACCGTTCATGTGTATGGTAAGCTTAATAACATACTTGAGCTAAAAACATATTCTCTGCTAATACAGCCAGGGTGTAATCAAAAATGTCTTAATGCAGGGAGAGACACAGACGTGTCTGCAGTCTTCAGTCCGTCTAAGAAGGCATGGAAAAAAACTGTAAAACCAGTAGCATCAAAAAGCACTGATCAAGTCCAAGGTACGTTTAAATGGACGCTGTAGATTTAGTAGTTTAACTTAACTAAATGAAGGTGGAATTAAATGTTCTGCGAAATTTAGTATTACAGGACGCTTCCTTTACTTTTGGTGTCAGCAGAAGAAAGCCACGATAGCTCAGATGAAGATGATGGTGGAGAGATCCAACTGGAGATGGTGGAGTTGACATTAGGAACCTTGGACCTCAGGGAGTCTGAAATATATCCATCCAGGCAGAGGAGAAGGAGGAGGAGAAAGAAGGATGAACCCAAAATGCAAAATGAGGGTAGGTCCAGTCCAGTGTGCCATCATACTGGTGGCTATAGCTACTTTATAGGAATCAAAGGAGTTCTTATTTAGCGCACAAAAGTTGTGTAAGGTTTATAATAACATTTTATATCCATCTGTTATAACACAGAGGCAGATAATCAAGAGGAGGACGTACAGGAGGCTACACCAACAGAAGAAGCCCCTCAAGCGACGCAGTCAAAGAATAGGAAAAAGAAGAAAGCACAGACCAAGAGCCAACTGGAAGGTGAGTACGAACTTTTTCCTTCATCAGATTGCACCTGGTTCTCACTCTCAAAACTCCATGTTAAGCTTTGTGTGTCGTCACAGAAACTGCCGATGAGTCATGGCACTACGGCCTGAGGGATGCGCTCTTTACAGCCTGTAAGGTTGGAGATGTGGAAACTCTACGAAGGCTCCTGGAGTTACCTGGAGACACAGCAGAGAGTCCAGAGCAGTTGGAGAATAACCCCTCTGACGCAACAAGCCCCCTGACTCTCCTTAATAAGCCTATTGACTCAACAGCGTTCACTTTTCTACATGTTGCATCAGCAGCTGCACAAAAGGCAGTGGTCAGGCTGCTCCTTGAAGTTGGAGCAGATCCATCCTGCAGGTACGAAAAAATACTATCAATAACTTAAATGAAAGTATAACCGTAGTGTTATAATAGTCATAATTCACAGCCATGTAATTATTTTCTTTACAGGGATAACAAAGGGCAGACTCCGTACATTGTTGCCCCTGACAAAGACACAAGGAATGTCTTTCGTAAATACATGGGGGAGAATCCTGACAAATACGACTATCACAAGGCACAGGTAAGGGCTGATGGTCTAACCCCTAACCTGGGTCTCATTAAATACAAACAGAGAATTCATGGTTTACACTTGTGCAACCCAAGGTGCCTGGGCCATTGACGGCAGAGATTGAATCCAAAAAGACAGAGAAAAAAAAGGCTCAGAAGGCTTTAAAGAAACAGCGAGAAAGAGAGCAGAAGGAGGAGAAAAGGAAACAAGAGTTGGAAGTCGAGGAAAAGAAGAGGTTTGCTTCTCTGACTGATCGTGAGAAGGTGAGTTAATGTGCATTCATCATTGATATGCAATGTTTTATTTTTTTTCAATTTGGAGATGTTCATTGTTTGCTTGTTGGTTTTAGAGAGCTCTGGCAGCAGAGAAAAGGTTAGCAGAGCAGGCAGCTGCAACAGGAATCAGCCTCACTAACGTCAAGTAAGTCCAGCGAGAGCCATCCTCTCTCTGAGCCTAATCACGATGTAATGTACCGGTAACATTTTGTCACTCAAAACTGTGTCTTTGTCACCAGGAGGTGCTGGTTGTGTGGGGAGTCGCTGCTCGGGAAGATCCCATTTCAGTACCTGGATTATTCGTTCTGCAGCCCTCGCTGTGTCCAAGCACATCGAAAAGCAAACACCCTTCCTGGAAAGTAATAACACTCGTGTGGACATTTTTAATTTGAAGGATGCTACCTCATGAAGAGTCAAAGTACATTTGTGAAGCCTTGTTAAGACTCTGCCATCGCTGTGTCTTGCCAAGAGGTTTCATCTTCAACTCACACTTCATATATGACTTTATTATGGCAGATGATCCTTAATGAACTGGATGCATACATTGTATCAAAACATAATTAAATTAATTTATAATGTATATACAGCATCTGTAGTTTTGAAAAAAGTAAAAAAAAAAAAAATAAAAAAAGCAAGTGCACTGAAAGAGCATTACTTTTCATGGATCACCAACATTTTTCCACAGGCTATATGAGTATAAAAAAATCATCATTAAATCACTGTTTGACTGTGAAGCTCTGGATTGTGACTGATTTGCTACACGTGAAACACTGAAATCTAAAGCAGTTAAAAAGATGAATAACCCATAAAAATAATGCAGAAGAGATCCTTGTTCTCCTGAGTAATTTCTTCACATGTCAGGTGAGAGGAGTACTCCAGCCTCTAAAGATTTCATGTACAGCATGGCTTAGTGATGGCATTTGGTGTTATAGTAGATCTCCAGCTCAATGTTGAGAAAATGTGCTACAAAACTCGGTTAAGATTTATCGGCAGTGACATTGAGCTGGGGCCGGTCCATAAAGAGAACCTGCAGGTGTGCTGGTGCCCCCTCCAGCTCCAGCACTGTGATGTTGTTGGGTAAGGTGGTGCTGAGCAAGGGTCCTGGGATATAAAGGGTCTGTTGAGGGCCCCTGGCTGGCCAATATCTCCCCAGATTCACACCATTAATCCAGACTTGACCCTGATATAAAAAAAAAAAAAGTAGGAGGAATTTAACATCAGAAAGGATACTGTTATTATACCCCAGGAATATTGAGATAAAAAAAAAGAAAAAAAAAAAGATATCCACATTACCTTTGTCCAATCGCTGAGTTTGAGAAAAGAGTCCCATGCCAAGCCGTTGGGCTGCAGTGTCCCCATGTAGATGGTCGGCCCAGCTGAAGGTTCCTTTTTAGGGGCAGGAGAGGACTTCTGATTGTCTGAGTGAGGCCATCCACGAGTAATGGCTCCATCAATATCCAAGGAGTAGATCTGCCAGTCAGTCAGTACGTCTTTACCCAGGATCAGATTGCTCAGGAGGCCCTGCAGTACACATACCATTATGGTTAACCAACAAATATTTAACAGTGTGTCTATATATGGCTTTATCAATCCTTATTTTCGGTATACTTAGGTATTCCCTATTAGACTATTAGGGAAATTCTTTCTCTTCAGATCATGAACATAAACAGAATAAAAAGACTTGCCTTGTAGTCATTAATCTTGCTGCCAAAGTTAACCCTGCCCATGTTCTCAATGAGGACGTCCAGGGTGTCCCCCTGCTGTCCAGTGACGTTCATCACCAGTATTGTGTCCCTCTCTAACAGGCCCTGGAACACCTGTTCATATAGATCACATGCTTTATCAGGAGTACGCACATCACAAAAATGCAAAACAAAATCACTGAGAATTAAAAAAAGTCACAACATGGTATGAAACATGGAACAAGTATGTCTGGAGTTAACCTGTGGTGTTTTTTTTCCCCTATATATGAGCTAAAAATCTGATTGGACAGAAACAAAAGTTCATTGTAAAGGCTTACCCCATTGACGGACACATATGCACGGTCATGAACCCCATTCAGCGGAGAGATAAGTGGCGTGGGCTCTGAGAGGTCCCGGGGCAGCGTGGTCCGATACAGCATGTATCCATAGTACTGAACACAATAGACATGACAGGTTGCAGACACAACAGTCTAGAAGTTCTCCATGTTTCAAGAGGTTTACTGCCACTACACCACCAGTCCCTTCCCTGTTGTTGACTTCAGAGACACCATACCTGTTTCATCTCTTCAAATGTCAGCGGATACTGAGATTTGACCGGCCCCGTGGGCGAAAGGGTGTTCAACAGACTGCTGATATTACCAACCTGAAAGATATTTGCATTATTATCATCAAACACAACCACTTGTGCTCTTTGTCAGCCACCTTTCTGCCCTTTTATGTTTAAAATAACATTTTCCAGTACCTTTCTCAGGGTCACAAAGCCATAGGCAAACTTGGGAGTTGCTGGTGGCATTGGTCCAGAAGGGATATCTCTAAACTGTAGAGAAAAAGCAATTAATGAATTAATCATATCCCAGACATGCAGTAGCTATGAGCATAATCAGGACAACAACCTGGCTGGGTGGCAGCTCAATCAGTGGTACCTGCTTAATGACGTCTCTGATGGCCAACAGCTTCTCTGTGGGGTCTCCTGCCTCAGACAGCGGCGCGTCGTAATCATAACTAGTCACCACTGAGCGGAACCTGGTGTCATGATCAGCACCTTTGAGAGAGGTAAGGAGAATTACAAAGACAGGACTGTGCCACATGCTGAGTGTTCATCTCCACCACAGAGATAATGATTATAAAAACAAAAGGTTTTACCATTCCAGTAACCAAAGTTGGTGCCTCCTTCAAACATGTATCTGAGAAGACAGAGGGGGAGAGGGGATTACCTCAGGGAAACCTGTTGTTCATGAAGTAGGTGACACTCAGATTGGGAGCTCAAATTGGTCACTTATGCATCTTACAGGATGAGGCTGGTGATATTTTTTTTATTGTCAACAAAAGACACCACAACCAACTTTACACTGGATTCCCTCCACAATGTTCTACCTCTATATATTTTAGTTAAATTTGCTAAAAGGTTTAGATTCATGTCTTCAGAGGGAACAATAGATTTCTGGTCTTTTCATAGGATCTGTTGACAATGAGAAAAATACAGGATAATGGCAGATGTAGTGTTTAACCACATCAGTACAGAGTGGATGAAACCTTGGTGGGATTATGTTTGGGGAGACATACATGTTGACGTTGGCCCCCATGGTTAGCATTTCTCCTAGCACTCTGCTGACCTTCTGAGCATCAACCATGGCATGCTGATCTCCCCAGTGGTCCAACCAGCCAGGGTAGAACTCTGAGTTCACCTGTAACAGCATTAAAAAAATACATAATTTAGTTGTATGAGTCATAAAGTTACTGTAAGTTAATAATTTTAAGAATTCACATTAAACTAACCAGGGGGCCTTGAGGTTCAAACCGTCTCTGCCGATTGAAGGCTTCACTTATGTTCGTGTCTGAAAGAGGGAAGAAATGGAAGAAATTTTAAATATCTGTATGGATAACTTCAGAGAAGTAGGTGCTGCTGTCTACTTAACACACCCGTGCCAAAGTCTACAGTGGCATATAATCCCTCCAGACTCCCACATGCCATTTCCTTGTCTGTGTTCCCATCAGTGGTGAACAGGACCGTGTCTTCACCGAGAAAGTAGCGGAACAGAGTCCGCAGGTGACGCATGTAGTTGTAGTCACAAGCGTAGTAGCTTCCATATTCATTCTCCACCTGCAGTAAAAGGAGACAATGACCTCAAACCAAGATTAACATACAACCTATTAAAAAGACTTTCTAGGCAGCCACTCAGTGCTCTACCTGGACACTGATGATGTTACCCCCATTGACAAAGAGCCAAGGCTTCACTTTAGGGAGGAGAACAGCCAGCCAGTTGCTGACTGCCTGCAGGTAATCTGGAACAATAGAAAACAAATCAATGAGGCATGTTACATTTAAAAAACAGAAAAGACAAAGACACACAGGCGCACGTACCTGTGTCTGCAGATCTAAGTATGATGTTTGGCTTCTGAAGGAGCCATGCTGGTAATCCACCCTGGGAAGAGGGGACAAATTATGTTTTAGAGGGAGAAGAAATACATAACTGGGTTATCATGTTTGTGATTTCGTGGTAAGGTGACATCATCATTATATCATCAGTAACCGTCTCTTTCACATTTAACCGTGTTAAGTATATAAAATATCCGTTTTCAAGGACTATTTAGCCAGTTCAGCTGGGCATCATAGCTTAACTTGAGTGTAAATCTCCATTAAAAAAGTGTAATATTTATCTTAATGAAATCTTTGAATGTAGAATGTTTTAATTGCAATTTGTCTTAGTTATGAAAATAATTACTAATCAGGCTTCATATATTGACGTAAACAAAGCAAAGTTCAATGTTAGCACCATTTCCCATTCTGCACAGATGTATGGTCCTGGACGCAGGATGACCAGGAGACCTGTCTGATTGGCCAGATCTAAGAAATGCTCCAGGTCTCTGTCCCCTGTGAAGTTTTGGACCCCCTGGACCGTCTCATGGAAGTTCCAGGGTACATATCTGTGTGGAGGCAGAGTGAATGTAGTCAAACCATTACAGAAAGGTAAAGAAAAAACACATACTCTGTGTGTTCAGCTTACACTTGGATGGCATTGAGACCGCTCATGTACATCTTGGCCAGCCGGTCCTTCCAGTAGAACCGTGGGATCCTGGAGTAGTGGATGCTGCCTGAGATGTATTGAAAGTGCTTCCCATCTTTGAGGAAACGGTTGTTTTTGTAGTCTATGGAGAAAGATCTTTTTCCAGAGACCTGCTAAGAGAAACAGATTTCCAAATAGGAAGTCTACGTGGGCTTTCTTGAGTAGATATCCATATAGTAGTATCTGGCATCGGTTTGGCCTCTTGTCATATCTGTCAGTAGATCTATAGTCTAGTACCTGCTTCACTTATTGCAGATTTCTTTGAATTCTATAAAATCCAGACAAAATAGATTTCCCCCTCCATAAACTAACAGAACCCCCCCAGGAACGACAGCCCTTTGAGTGATCACATGACTTTAATAATATTAAATGAGTTAACTTTTGGTTTCTGTCTTACCAGATTTCCACTGAAAGACAAACAGGCAACGGTAACGAAGAGGAAGACAGCAGCCATGTCCGCCGCCTTGTAACGACTCCACCTCCGACTAATTCATCACTTCTCTACTTAATATTATTCTATACGACTTCATACCTGTTGCTACCGTGTCATATATCTGCCTCCGTGCATGTCTGCTGACTGCTGAAGCAAGGAAACACTTCTGGGCTCAAAGCGCCATCATGTGATTCTCACTGATGGTCTGCAGGGTCCTAAAGCACCCCGCATTCAACCCTACTCATCCCTGCGGGTTTGGGTCTTTTAAAACTCGTGTTCAGAAGCAAATTCAGCCCTTTGTTATTTCTGATTTTACTTTTCTTTTTTAACAAATACATATTAAGTATAAAAAACATCTGAACATTTAAAGTTAGAAGAACATGAATAAAGAAATACCTGCTGGAGAAAATGTAAATTCTTTGAAAAAAAAAGAAAAAGAAAAAAATACTTACACTTTTAAATGTGTCTATAGTTTTACCACAAGATGTCACTGTTAAACCTTGACATGACCGAAATGAGCAACATCTAAACTCTACCAAATCTCCACCAGGGTGCACAGACAGCTTGAAGCAGATGTGTTTATATATTTCCACACAGAGAGCACCTCAAAATAAAGTGGTATACATTAGGTGGTAAAAGAAATGACAACAATATTATATAATGCTTTCCCACCAGGCTGTCAGACTATGTATTATGTAGGCTGAGAACAATTCCCATTGTGTTTGGCATGGCAGGATAACAAAGCAGCCAGTTCAGGAATGGTTTGCTTTATATTACAGCTGCAGGACACAGCTCTGTCTCTGTCTGTCTTTTCATGTTGCTTGAATGATTATTACTTGTCAACATTTAACAATAAAAGTCATTATTGTTGTTATGATATAATAACAATGATATATTTGCAGTCAGTCCTCTGTTATGAATTTAATATGAATACACTACGTTCATATGCTTATATAAGGACACTAGATGGCACTTCAATACTTTAAGAGAACCAAACTGTATAGAGGAAGTCATTGTCAGACTGTCATTTGGAGATTCAGGAAATTACATTGAAATTATACAACAAAGATGCTTGAATTTTTCAACTAAACAAGGGCAAATTACCTCCATATATTCAGAAATAAATTACAATAATCCTGAAGTCCTCAAACTGTTTCAGTATTTATTTAGCAGGTCTTGGAGTGTACAGTTCTTTGCTAACTTTTTATTCTTGACTGAAGAATGAGCTGTTATGGGTCTGGTTAACTTATTTTAGTCTGTCACACAAGTTAATCCTGGCAATTTGGGTTAATACTGCCTGCTGGTCTGTCATTGTGTTTATGTTGTGACACACAAACACACACACACTTTTACAGATACTCTTTTTTCCATTCCACCCCCTGTGTATAATGACTGCATATACAGTAATTTCATTTCCTGCCCTATAGCTCCTTCTTCATCAGTCTCCATTTTAAGAGGACTGGAAGTGGTGTGGGCGTTTGGGAGAGGGGGCTCTCAATTGCTAATGGCAACTGATTTCGACTACAGATAACACAAATGCTTGGGTTCTGAGGCTCATTAGCCCACTGTCAGACACAGTTAATTGCCCTGGGAACGAAAGGGGGAACGACGTGCATGGGCTTATAATTTGGTTATGAGCATGATGGTGCCTGAGGAGAGCGTGTCAGTATCCCATATTTGGAGACTTGGAGCTTGTGGAAAATTGATGTTGAAACCGCAAGAAATCCCAGTGACTAATGTACAAGACCATTTACTAAGGCACTACAGCAAGAGTGGAAGTCTGAAGGAAGCGCCCTAGACGAATACAAACACTTTAACTCTCTGCTCAAGTGCTGTCACAGACACTGTCGGATGGATTCAGGTTGCATTCACTACATTGCGCATGGTTTTAAAGCTCTTAATTTGACTTGCAAATCACTGTAGTCAACCTTTTTAATTACTGGGTAAAGGTACAGACCAGCCCTGCCTACTGTAATTGGAGAGAGCTGCCCCTGATAGGAGACGCAGAAAAACACTCACCCTAGGGTCAGGCGTTACCTCAGTGAAATCATCTCCCCAGAGTCTGTAATTAGATTGAACCGACCCGTCTGTCCCACCACCCCCCAAAAAAAGCCCTCTTTGTCGTCTCTGGTGGAAGCAGGTGTATGAGATACCCTCTACCCCCACATGCCGCCCCACCACTGCCTCCCGGAAATACAGTGCAATTCACTTGGGACAGCTGATATTAAAGGGACACTATACCAATTTACACATATTTACATTTAAAAGACCACTGTAATTGTCATGAGGGCTGCTATTAAGCATTTTTAGTGTATACTGTAGTGATTCAATGCTGACGTGGGCCTCTCCTTCACACACACATAATCACATTCAGATAGGTGGCAGAGATGATCAAGGTGCTCATGCCTGACACAACCCTGTGGATAAAAACTGTGACCGGACAGGGGAAGAATATGCATTGGCTGTAATTCATTAATTCATCTCAGCAGAACTAGAACTAGAAAAACACCTTGTCCCGCAGCTGCTGTGTTCTTTTCACACAAGTGTTGTTTATGCGTTGCTACTTTTACTTAAATGCACAAAGGGGTCTCTCATTCATGTCATAACAAAAGATGGCCTGTGGTGATGTCATGAGATCATGGGAGTTGTTGTCCCTCAGTCTGCTACTCTGGGCTTGGATTTCTTCAGTGTTAGTATTTCAGGAAGATTTTTAAAGGAGCCAGATTGTTCCTAGAAAACCAGGTGACTGAAACCAGTGAGAATCCTGCATGATGCACTTTCACGTTAAATCAACCCAGAGGAGCTGTGAGCTGAGCTACTGCTGACATTTACTCCAGTTTTTCAACCTGTGATCTAGACAGGCAGGTTTTACCAAGAGTCAAACTAAGTGTCCTTTTAAAAAATTAACTGACACATTCACACCAGTGATGGTAAGCTACGAATCTAACCACAGCTGCCCTGGGGCAGACTGACATAAGCGTGGCTGCCAATCTGTGCCAACTCTAACTCCTGCGTCATTGTCTGTTTCATCAGAAATTGATGTTTCGCAGGCAAGGACATGGAATAAAATCCTTTATTCAGTGAAAATATATATTCCAAAAGCACCAAAATCTAAAAAGTGTACCCTGACAATATGGCTTTGAAAGTGAATATTTGCCTGGTAGAGGTCAGGCTCAGTCCTCACTGTAGTGGCAGGGGTTCAAATCCTGCCCAGGCCCTTTGCTGCATGTAAGACACAACTTTACAAAATACTTAACAATGATGAAGTGGTTTTTAATGAGAAAACATATCATACCTTTAATCATACACTTACAATACCTCGTATACAACTGATACAGATATTAATTAGGTTAATAGCTTTTTCAACTAGACGACTGATAGATCTTTGTGGTTTTTCAGTTTGATTTTCCGTACTTGTCACAAACCAGTGAATGTCTTTGCCTAATGTGGACATATAAGGTAAAGCTCATTGATTAGTGGTGTAATGGTTCAGGGAAAGCTAAATGCTGCTGATCACTCTGTGATTCAAGCAGATGAATCATATAATATGAGACAGAGCTTCCCCACAGGTCTCCATATCAGTCCTGAGCTCAGAGTACAATGAGGAATGTACCCTGTGTGTTTTCTCAGGCTCTGAATGACCAGTGAGTCACTGCTGGACTCACACAGGCTAATACTCTGGACTCTGGGGGAAATTGTTTTGAGAACCTAAACAATAAACAAAAACATACCATTAACATGACAAAAGTCCACTCGCCTGTTTGCACTGAATGGCTGATTTAACTCAGCAGTTTTCACATCACTGGCACAATTTTTCAGGTTACTTAAAGCAGGCCTCAGACTCAATGTTATCTTACTGTGGGAGCATTGAAATATGAAGCTGTATCAACAAACAGGAAGTTGACAGTGCGGGGGAGCATGGGAAGTTCGTGAGCTGGCCCTCATTCTTCAGCCTTATGGAAGGTATGGTATGTGCTGGGGTGCTTGTGAGTCTGAGGAGGAATGCTTGTGGTGGGGTAAATTGTGAAATCCTGCTGCTGGGACTCAAACCATCATGGCCGATGAAGGGGCCTAATACGTGACAGTAGTGATTAATCTTATTCTTCCACCCCCCCACCACCCCTCCCCCTTTCCTCTTCTAATAATATGCTGACTGCCAATTCACAAGTGTTTATTTTAGTGTTTATTTATAGTGACACTAATGCTGATGGTGATGTTGGTTTATCAATCCAACACTTTGGTCTGGACTGAAACATCTCAATGACTAATGGAAAGGTTTCCATGAAAGTTTGTATGGACATCCATGATCCCTTAAGCAGATGGTGAACATGATTAACAGTGTATGTGCAAATAATTAACTTAAGCATTGTCATCGATGTATGTACAGTGAGCATAGCTGTGGATTTGTTTTTTGTTATGTGATAGTTTTGCCTTTTGATGTGTGTTTGCTTTTCCCTTCCATACTGGGTTAGATGCATACATTGCAGGTCTGTGACCTTGTTGCATAATTACGCTTCATGCTGTATGACATTTCTCAAACATATCTTTGAAAAATGACATTTTGGGTCAGATTAGATTAGGTTAGATTAGATTAGGTCAAATTTGCATTAGATTTAGATTACATAAATAGAAAAGATTATTTAATAGGAATCTTCTTAGAGGTAAACAACACACACACTGACACACATTAGAAAGCTGGAACAAATCAACTGAATACTGAATCCAGTGAATCGTTATCACTTATGAAATATTTTTGTCTCGCAGCCTCTACCATAAAAACAGCAGAAATATTGCTGATGTAGGTGTCAGTAATGCTTTCAGTGGGAGACCTGTTGGCTGTGCGCTGTCTCAGTATCAGCCACATAATTTAATAAATGTGGCACCAGGATTTGTCATCGACCATATTTACACATTAAAGCCACGCTGCCAGCGAGAGTGATCCAATATAGATTGAATCACCTTTGTTACAATGTTAGATGTTCCTTTTTTATCTGAGTGTTTTCTTCTCCTCCATTTCTCATCCATCTTAACAAAACTGCATCACGTTCAATCAATTTTACGGCTGCCTCGCCTCCTCCCTGTTTGCTTTGTTCCCTGGGTATGTCCAATAAAACCACGCAGTCCCCATCCTGAAAGACGAATAAGAAATGGACAGATTGGTTTCTTTAGTATAATTCAACATGAGAATCCTTACAGATTTTAGAGACACTTAGACTGTAATATTTCTAATGTTTGTCAGGATTTGAACTTCGGGTCTCAGGCAGTTATGCATGGATGGCTGTTTACATAATCGAACCGCCTTCAGTTAAGTGATTATCATGGTATGACTGTGACTAACGGCTCAAATACCAATCAAACAATCAAACTCGCTCAGTGGGACCTACAGACAAACCAAAGGGTCCTTCAACTGACCTGAATGACTTTGCCAGAGGTCTGTCATTGCCACGGCGCAGAGGGTCATTACAGTCTGTCTGCCTCCACTGGCTCGCCAAACACAATTCCTCACATGTCATGTTGTGTTTTCACACTCGAACGGACATTTACATGATCGAGACAGAAGATTGATCCGAGTTGGTCACATGGGCTCTTCTCTTTGGTCCTTGTTTGCAGGGTTTGCTTGAGGTATACCTTGTACCTCATGACTCACTCATGTTCTGTCTGTGTGGCTGTAGAGACCATTTCTGGAGCCGCAGGTCTTGCCACAAATGCAGCACATGATGTAAGAGCAGGAAGTGGTGGCAGAGATGGTCCAGTAGATTAGCACGTGTGCTGCCTCAACACTCTTCATTCTACAGCTTGTATACAACGACACAAAGTTTTTTTTCATACCTTGTACATTTCCACTCTATTTCTCCTTGGTTCTTCTTTTTGTTTCTAGGAAGTTCACTGGTAAAATTAAATGAAGAGGGCCTGCTGGTTGTCTCAGTCACTCTTGCTTATCATTAAGGCATGATAACTGTACTCCACAATGAAAACACATGTGCTTTTGTTTTTTTCTGTTTCAAACTGAGCAAAAATGTTTAGTGTCAGCCCAGCAGACCTGACACTCAGCTGATCTTTTCTATCAGTGTGTGGTATGTCTGGCGTCTACCTCTGTGGTCACACTGGTATGTGGAGGGTCACGTATTATTTATTTCAGCTGTCAATGCAAACATGATGTGATATATACACATATATACATCTAAATACCTTCCTCGTGCACACAGCAATGTTGAAAAGTCTATATGCAAGAAGAAAAGAGTGGTGTGGAGACTGATTTTAAAAAAGTGAATTTAGGTTGTTGATTGAAATTGGTTTTCCCTGTTAAATATGATTACAACTAGGAGGCTGTTTTCCTGCCATGATGTTGTTTTTGAAAATTAAACCCCACATCAAGCAGCATATGTGGACCTGCAGGTTGAGTGAGGAGTCAGAAACAGCAGGTCTGCCATCCTCATCCCTTCCCCCAGTGCCTGTGGGGATCTTGACCAAATGACCAAATGGATGTTTTGTTCTTGATCTCATTGTCCTCCCAGGTAGAGAGAAAGAAAGGTCTTACACACAATCTACTTTCTGCCTCAGCTCACTCAAAGGCCAGTTCTTTCACTATTGTTTGGTTTTGGCAAATGTGTAATGGGTAATGCTTAGTCAGTGTAATGCTCAATATCCCCACCAGCTTGTCTACTTGCAGCTGGCATTCATCTCTGATTTTAAGATTAAGGTCAATCACCTGCAACATGGTGTGAACTGGTCTCTGCAGAAAGCTTACTCTGATATAAATTACACACTCCTGTCTGCCACCCAATCCCATATAGTGAACACCCAGTAAAGTACAGTTGAACACCATTAACTATGTTATGGTTTTTAAAATCAGAATATAAAAATGACTTGTTGTAGGCTAACCTAATGGAAGTAAATCAATAGACACAGGTACTGTAATAAATAAACATATTTGATCAACATTATTGATATGTGATTATATGTAGATCATGGGAGAACATTTCTTGATTCTTCACAATTTAAAGCACAATTTGTACAAGGATTGTACATTTAAGTGCAGTACTGATGGTAGTGACGGTGGAATCAGGGGGATTCTGGGGAAAAGCTGTCCGGTCAAAAGGTCTCTGAGCGGTAGTCTAGCTGTGGCAGTGGCACAGGGATTTTTCTAGTATTACTCTCTATAAGTCCTTACAGGAACAATAAACAATGAGTGGTCCTGTAAAAAGCTGCTCCTGTCTTTATAATCAGGAATTACTAACTCACCACAACAAGCTTGTCCAATCCTATGAGTTGACCTTCACATCAGTATAGTTCAAGGATAAATTCAAGAGCATTTGCAAGATTAGGGTTTGGCTTTTGGTCTAATATGGTTGTTGTTTGTTCCCTTCATATATGCTTTTCATGGGAAATTGAATAAAATATAATATTATGTGAAATAAAAACATACACCTCTTATTGACATTAAAGAGGCAATATCAACAGAACAATATATATGGTGTATCAAACTGCATCTGCTGATATGTTGTCTGCTTGTCACTCTTAAGCTTTACTTTATTAGCTGGTGTACAGTCAACACTGATTACATAACAGACACAACACAATTCTCCAGACTGGATGACTTGCATGACTACTGCATGTAGATTAACTTGAATTAGTCTATCCACTGTTATCCACAGGTCATGGCTGGGTGGCTGATCTTACTGGCATAAGGTCACAGATTAAAAGGCTTGTGTGATTCCTCTTGTTCACTGGAAATGAAAAACAACTGCCTTCCCGAGGCAGCTTCTGTGCTCTAATCTAGAAGCAGTAGTGGTTGTAATTATTTTCTCCAAAGAGGGAAATTTGAACTTCAGTAGATTTGAATAGAATCTACTGACAGGTCTTCCCGTAGCTGCAGGAAGAATATATATGAAGTATATATAGTGATATATATATGTATATACATATATATAATATATATGTAGCAAAAATGCAGATACAGTATATAAAATAGTTTGTTTTGTTTTTTATGAAGAAATGTCGAAATAAATGTTAAGATGTCTGTTATATTTTTCTTTAAAGCAGTGTGGACTGAGTTTTGACCACTGGGCAGAAAGTCTGGACATGAGGAGAATTTCAGAAGTGATGGGACTGCATATAGACAGATATATGCAGACAACAGGACTGGTTTCTCATTGTGGCAAATTCAAACTCAAAAACAAAAAATAAAAACAAAAGATTTCACAACAAAACAGAGCAGGCTGGACTGAAACATAACATAACATAACATAACATAACATAACATAACATAACATAACATAACATAACATAACATAACATAACATAACTCTGCTTTGGGCACTCCTGTTACTTACAGTGTTACACATACGCAAACTCAGCAATACAATTTACATATGCCGAAAATAAAAACAAACAGAAAGTATAGCTAAAAGAGTTAATGACAGAAAAGTAGTTAGCTTATTTATCTGTAGGTTTGGAAATTGGAACTTTGTCAGAGTCTTGTTGGTCAGATGTATATTCAGGTTATAATGAAATCAACATGGAGCACACATGAGGCAGTATTTTCTTCTTAGTTTGACAGTTTGTATAGTAGCTAGGCTATCATTAGCCAGGACTGTGTGGCGCGAATCACAGGGAATGATCAGGCCAGCCTATATATCAATAAGTGTCCTATCGGAAAATAAATCAGACTTTTCATATGCATTGGTCAATTCTGGTCTAAACCAGCTATTAAAATTAGTTTCAATCAAAATGTTAGGCTGTGTAAAATTAGCTATCCTGGAGATATAGCTATAATAACCCTAACCCTAACCCTAGCTAATTATTTAATCAAATAATAATTTACAAGGCCTTTCTCAGCACCTCTCAGTGCTTAATTACTACACTACTGGGGTGCAAGAGACATGTTTAATTAGTGTACACCAGCCACTGTTTGACCTATTGGACCAAAAAAAAAAAAAAAAATCAGACCTGTCCTCAGAGCCACATTACTGGGTAAACAATCTCTGGCTAAAATAAAGCCGGTTGAATCAGTCTCTTCCTCTTCTCTTCTTGGTTTATTTTTCCCTAAGGAGGAAGTCAAGATAACGACCCTCTGTCTGTCACATACAGTATATACACTTGGATAACTGCTAAACATGCTAAAGCCACTGACCTAAAACAATTCCTCCCTTTGTACACTCATTCCTGTCTTACACGTCCCTGTGTTTGACAAAGAGTAAACCTGGGGTAAAAACAAGGGAAACGCGC
>OMNW01025229.1:27534-38516 GCA_900303245.1 Selene dorsalis
TCGAAAACCACTGAATCTCTGCTCTAGTTTTAAAAAGCTCCACTTGTTCCTTCCCAACCCTCTGTGGCAGAGGTGTTTGAGATGCTTACTCATCCACTGTAGCTCAGACATGTGGTACTGGTGGTGTGTGTGTGTGTGTGTGTGTGTGTGTGTGTGTGTGTGTGTGTGTACACTGGGATGGTCTACAGGTCTACAGCTCTAGTAGGAACTTATGTATCCCAGCACGCCTCTTACATGAACTGCTGTGCTTGACCTTAGAAATATTCCTGTGAGCTCTGCTCATGTAGTTGAATCATTGTTAAACAGGACTTGAAGCACTCATGTGATATCAGGTCTATTCTCAGTGCGTCTGACTGATTTTTGAAAAATTTCTCTGTAGTTTCAAACCGTGGCAGTGACTGGAAGTGTGTGCCCGTGCAGGTTTGGATGTGTCATCTGCAAATTAGCCCAGACACTGATGCACTCACACACAGGCTATAGAAACTAGCTATTTGATTTGTCATTCCCCTCTGACTCAGACGCGGGCACACACACACACACACACACTGATGTGATGTCAGTCTCCTCCTCTAATGCTCCTTGCATTCACCTCTTGTGCCTCTGTCGCCAGCATCAACCTTGTCTGCCCCTCGGTGCTGTGCTGTGACTCAGTATGGGGAAGATACAGGGAGGTGGCTCTCTGTATGTGAGCTGCTCCACACTCGACTCTCTCCTTTCCAGTGTTGTCAGGAGTTGTAACTCATGCATTCATTAATGAATTAAATAGTTTTTTCTTAACAGTTGTCAAACTTGTACTTTTGAGAATAATACTACTTGAGAATCCCACATCTGCTTTATGTAAAACACACACCAAGTTGCTGAGCAACATTTCAAAAATGAAAGGCATATCATCTTTAAACTGTAGGTTTTATTATTCTGTTGTATAAAGAAGCCATGTAGTGAACAGATTGGGGTGAGCTGGATTTTGGGTCGTAATCTGATTTTATTAGAGTGATATTTTGTACAGAGGAAGGTTATTATTTTAGCTCAGCTCAGCGGAGATCATTGTTGTAATTTGGTGTGTATCTTTTGTCCTGGACCAACTGTTTGAGATTTCCCTGGTGATTTTTTTTTTTACTTCATTCAGGCCCTATTTCCTTTTATCTAATGTGGTCATGGAGTGAATTGTTTTTCATTCTGAGATATAGCAAACTGTGCCCTCCAATATCTTGACCAACAGAATTGATCTATGAAGAAGTTTCTGCATGTAACTTGGGCAAAATATATCCATTCATAGTGTTTACACTACAGTGATGTACATTTTACTGTAGTCCAGCAATGAATAGTACCTTTGTGAATGGTTTCAGCAGGGTTGTCAGTTTTGGGGGTGCTGTTTGAAGGTCTTTTTTGATGGACAGGATTATTTTGTATTCTCTGGAAATAATCCTGTAAGACAATTTGTGTTACTTATGTATCAACAACAACCTTGGCCTTTGTAGCAACTGCAGGGAGAAATGTCAGTACAGGTGTATCTGTGCTTGGTGTCACTTGTCTATGCAGGACTGTGTTAAAATAAATCAACAAACTGACCTGGTTTTTCAATGACTACTGGGTCATGGAGCGAAGCCAGCGATTTTAACACCATAGTGCTACCAGTGGGGATTTAATTAAGTGGGAACTCTAGATGTGAAGTAAAAGACCAGGATTAAACTCAGCTTCCTGAAATCAAGTGAGAAGGGCAAATATTGCATGATTAATTACCATGATTAATTATCATGATTAATTACATCCACAACCATGTTGATTGAACCTTTTAAAACAGTTTTTCATATATCTGATATCTGATATCTGTTTCTTTGCGGATCAGATTTGATGAAATTAACACTGACCTGCATTTATCAAGCACCTCAGTTTGCTTAGTGCAAATCTAGGACAGCTTTCCCCGGCATGTCACTGTTAGCACTGATGAAGGTGACCAGGTCAGAGATATTGGTGGAGTTAAGAGGAGTGGCAGCTACAAGGGTGAGGTATATCCTGAAATCCTGTCCAACCAGCGCCACCTTTTCCTCTCAGGAGCTCACACAACGTCACAAAACCTACAATGTTGCTGTCATTACTCCACCCTCAGTCCATCCTCTGACTCTGGTGTGTTGGAGTGATCCAGAGATCTTGTCAACTGTTGTTGAATGTGGTCATCCTAGACCTCCATATGTATGTAAATATTCAAGGAATATATGATTATTGCGCTCTTCCCGCAGATGGGCTTTGTGTGTGTGTGTGTCTCTGTGTGTGTGTTTAAGATACATTTATCTCTCTTCCTCTCTTTCATCTCCTCACAGATGAAAAAACCATGAGATCAAACACACAATCAACCATTCACACACATGACAGGGCCAATTAGATTTTTCATGTCTTTGTGAGACATCCTGTTGACAAAGCTGAACCCCAGCTATATGCGTTACTAAACTTGGTAATCAGTTCCTTTTTAGCAGCAGCTGCTTCACACTGTAAATCCACATGAGGACCTCTCCACACCCGTTAACTCCTTCCTTGCATTACATACCAGATTCCATCCTCTCAAAGTCGCTCTGACTGAACAGAGGGAATCCCAAATTCCCAAACCTGACCCCTGAAATCCACCGGTCACGGCCGCATGTCATCCGTGCACTGTAGAGTCCTGGTGGGCAAAGCTTTAGGTTTCATACCAGCAACCCCCCACCCCACACACACACACTGACAGACACACTCCCTACCCTGACACATCCCTCACAGCTCTATGTGCTGTTTATGTCTGGGTCTTTGAAGCCTGGTGCCGTGGCTCCGCATGCCCCGTAAGCATTCTGTAGTGAAGCGGGTAACGTGAGAAAGGCCAGCCCGATGCTCCTGATGGTGGACTATTTTTTGTGTTGCGACGTCAGGGTCTTTTCTACCCAGTTGTCACTTCCTCCAGCTGCCACCTTAGAGAGCTGACAATCTGAGATCGTTGCTCTGCGCCTCCAGCCATGCGGACGGCTGAAGGAGCGAGGAAGGATGTCAGGAAGTGAAGTTAGGATGTAAGGAAGGAAGGAGGGAGAGCTACAAAAATGGCTAATGGGTCCTGCATTCCTGTGAATCATTTCCAAGCAGCCGTCTGAACTTGTAATGATCTTGAAGTGGTTATTGTGTGCATTATCGTGTCAAATTAGGGGATTTTTAAAGTCTCTGAGTCGCAGTGAATTAACGGTGCTGGTTGTTTATGAACAAACAGAGGGGGGTATTATTAAGGCAGTGGTTTATGTGTGCGTCAGCAGATCTCCTGCAGCTTTGCTACAGTGTGGAGGTGGTTTAATCTGTCACAAGAGCACTGGGACTAATTGCCAACAGCCATTGTTTGCCCACACACCAAATAACATGGTTATTTCTCATAATGACACAGTGCCAGTGTTACGGGAGGTGATTCGGGTTTGAACGTCACCATACATGGCAACAAATGTGGTATTTGTTGGATTTGGACATAAGAAAGGTTCCTCTACACTTATAGTCATGCCATCTTTGCTTTGAAATGAATCAACTTTTCACCTCTCTGGCCTGTGTTTGCATTTCTTGTCCCTCTATCAGTAACCCGATCTATGTCTATCAGTGAGCTGACACATGGGGAGGTCAGTGCTGTGATAACCTCCTGCTGACACCGTGCTGTTGATTTAAGCTTTTAACCTGGTACATTACCGGGGTCTTCGGACAAAGCCGTCAGTGTTTGCAGTGATTAGACCAGAGGAACACCTCGGTGTTTCATAGATTCTGGTGGTCTCTCGTGCTTGTTCATAGTAGATCCACATTTTGGGAAAGTTGCTCATTTGATTTCTTGCCAAAACTTGGATGAGAAGACTGATTACACACCCTAATCTGCCCAGTAAACCCACCTAAATCCATCAGCTGGTTAGCGTGGTTTAGCACGATGCACTGGAATCAGAAACGGGTACAAAGGTAGCGCTCGAAAATCTGCTGCTTTTGATTGGAATTTGTAAGACAATCAACTGGAGGATTTAACCTGTGGATAGAGCCATGATAGCTGTAGCCCTCTGTTTCCAGCCTTTATGGTTGCTGATATTGCAAATAAAGGAATATCCTACATTGTACTATTCCTTCTAATACCCGCTCTGGTTGTTGTAGGCAGCATGTTCACAAGACAATGTTCATAAAAGTCATGACACTCAGTCTGCTCTGAACGCCCATCCTTCCTGTCCTTCATGCATCTGTTTGTGTGTGTGTGTGTGGATCAGGGCAACCATGGGTGTGTCATTCTATGAAATATAAATCACTTCACTTAGGCGATTCACTAATTTGTCATGTCAACAAGGCTGTGATGACAGAGAACATCCCAAACCACTGTGAATTTAAAGTGAAACGACGCAGTCACTGTACAGTCATAGAGAGTTAAGTCTGGACTTGCGAACAGCAGCTCATGTAGTCGCTGTCTTCAGTGTGAGAACAAAAGGGACACAGGAAAGTTATGAGCTGTTAGTCCAAGAGAGTTGGCAGAAACTACAATGTTTGTATGCAGCAGGCTGGATGTGCAGGGAAACACCTTACTCAGTCTGTCCAGTGTTCACAAATTCTACCTATCAACAATCTCTTACATCTTTTATTTATTGATTATTTATTGATTTAATATGTTCTTATCTGTTAGGAATATATAAGTTTCGCTGTTGCTGCTCTGTGTATGTGAGCTGCTCCACACTCTACTCTCTCCTTTCCAGTGTTGTCAGGAGTTGTGACATGTGCAGTCATTAATAAGTTAAATAGTTTTTTCTGTGTTTTATCCTTAACAGTTGTCAAACTTGTACTTTTGAGAATAATATTGGGCTACTTGAGAATCCCACATCTACTTTATGTAAAACACATTGAAAAAGTACTACTTTTACATTTACTTATTGAATTAGTTCAATTATTAAGTGATTGGTTATCACCAAGTTGCTGATTAAAGTTAAGTTTAGGTTTCGCTGTTGCTGCCTAGTATTAGCATTAACAACTGTCACCAGTTACCAAAATCTGTATCACTATGTTTCTTTTACTGAAGATGGCATGTTAACCAGATTACTCAAATCATGTGCTGTGTTTGGCGAAGCTCTTGGCGAGCAACCATCACCACAACTCACTCCTGGTCTGAAAGCTTTTTTAATGGACATGAAAAAGACTGTAAACCAGTGTCTTATAGTGGTCTTGTGTGTGTTTTGTATTTGTTGATAAGCTCAGCTGAATGTCTGCTGGCTGTAGCTTCATATTTGCCACACAAACCTAATATTATATGTATTATATGCTACTCTCATCACCTCTTGGCCTGAAGAACAAATATGCATGATTCTCAAACTGGCTAATTATTCCTTTAACATCTTAACATGGTGACTTGATGCTGTCTCTGGATCACCAGAGAGGTTTGAAATGAGTTGCTCATACTCAAGTCTGACTGGATGCCTCTGTGGTCTGCTTATGTTACCAGGTCAGGTAGGTCGTCCTGTCTTGTCCTCACATCTCAGAAAAAAAAATCTGTAATGCTCATTAACATTTGAATCAATCCTACCAGATTTACGTGCGGTGCATTTGTCCAGCATACTTGACCCGAGGAAATTAAAGTTCCTGTTGGTCGCCGCCTACACTCTCACACAATAATATCTGTTGGCCTTCACCTTGGCTGCCCTACCTGATACAAACTGTGAGCTGGTAATGAGTGCAGCTTAAATCCTTTCAGTTCGGAGGTCTCGTCTGGCAGCTTAATAACAGCCAACCTGTGATTACTGCTCCCAGCCCAGATGTTGACTTTCCTTTTTTAGTCCCCTATGATTATTGTATGGAGGCGGCCTATTACAGAACAGAGAGTGTGTGTCTCTCTAACTTAAACCATCCTGTGAGCGTAGGTTCAACACGGGGGAATATAGCCTTAGGAAAAGATATAAAAAGTGTAATGTCGTTTCTCTCCCTCATGATGACACAAACATCCTGATGGGTTTATGTATAGGCTACATCCCACACTAGGTGATCCCTGATTGCTATGGCCTGAAGGGTCTAACTAGCACCTTGGAGCTTCACAGAAGCAAATAACACAGCATGGCACAGTCCACGGTCATAACCTGTTAGTGTTCCCATCCATTCCCTGTCTGTTTTATTAAACATGAGTGTGTGTGTGTGTGTGTGTGTGGTCAGGCCTGAGGCTTTTTTAGCCATGATACACAGACATAATGAGATTCACATGAGGAGGAACGTACCATGTTTTCAAGACTCAACTTGTTAGCCTTCCCTCTCTCCCTCATCCTCAGATAAAGTATGAAAAAATACTTTAAAAAGCTGCAAAACTGGTACGTAAATGTAATGGTTGCAATACTTTTGGCTGCAGTTACATCATTATGATCACCAGTACCCCTTCCCATACAAATTGAGAGAATAAAATGTGATGTTCAGATGTGCAGTAATCCCCTTAATTAACATTTCTGTTGGTAAAAAAAAGTGTCAAAACCCTTCTAAGATAACAGGATCATACTTTGAGATACTTTGGGCAGTGGAATGAAAATATTTTCAGGCAGGAGAAGGACATAAAGCAGGACGCTCTACCAGGAGTGTTAAACGTTCCTCTTATTTCTCTCATGCTCCTGAAGACATGATTTGTTATGCAAATTCCTTTCAATATACTCATTAGCAACATGACAGAATAGACCTGCCCCCCCCCTCTTCCCTGACAGACAGACAGACAGACAGCAGACGTACCGTACGCACTGCAAAACAGAGCAGACACAGACATTAGCACTCACACACATTTGCTTTTATGATCATGTTCTTCTTTTTAACCTGTTAAGGAAAACAACTTTAAGGACAGTGATGATGTTACAAATTTATATCAACCTACTGACACAGTTGCATTCATCTTAATCATTCGCAGACCTTCTGCTTTTACAAAAACAGCCTTTGATGATGAACATGGTGCATGACATCACTGAGCCACATGTCTGGTTGCCCTAACAGTGTTAACCGATGAGGCCGCTGCCTTCAGGCCATCCCGCACTAAGTCTGTTTTTAGCTTCCTCTGCAGGGGGCTGGGGGAGCTTCATGGACTCGAGAACAATTGATGAACTGCACCCTCCACCCTTTTTTTTTTTTTTTTTATTTTTTTTTACCCCTGTCACCCCTCCCTTCCACAACAACAAGGGGAAACCCAGCTCCCCATGGGACTCCTCCTCCTCCATTAGCTAATTTCTGATCAGCTGCTCCCTCCATCATTTATTCATGCGTCTTCCAGCACAGATGCTGGAGGTTGGTTTTAATCATCTGATTTCTGCCCTCGGTCACCAACCCTGCCCCTCCCAGTCCCCACCCTCACCCCATGCTGGCTTTGGGTACTCCCTGCACAGTGGCAGCCAGGAGACAAAGAAACAACATGTGCAAGAAGCATGCAGAGGTGCATTAGTATAAAATTGCTTCTGTAAAATGTTCAGTAATTATATGCTACGTGATGAGCCTGGTGACAGTGACCTCATGCTATGTATGTTAGCTGAGAGCTGTGGGGCTGAATCCTTGGAAAATCAGTGCAAGAGAGTGGATGAGACGCTTTTCCTTACCCTCAGTAACCGCTGCTGAAGAGCCTTGGAGAGTAGCACTTAACCCCTGAGTGGCTCAGTGGAGCTGCACAACAGGGCGGTAGAAGAAGACATCATTAATTTCACACATACATGCACAAAACGTAAGAAAACATTGAAATTCAGTGTTTTCAATTCCATATTTTAAACTATTCTGACCAAGTAAAATGTTGAGCTAATAAGATAATGGCTTGGCTGAACTGTCGGCCTATCCTGAGGTTGTGATGTGAAATAATTTCCAGTAACTTTCTGCTGAGGTTTTTGCTGTTTGTGCGATGTACAGCTTTTGCCTCACTGGAAATCTTGTGGCCAAAGACCCAGAGGGACCTTTGCCCAGATTCCCCTGCCAGCCGTGCTCGGCCTACTTGTTTAATCTCGCCAGCCACTTGGCCGATTCCTCCTCATTCCACTCACTCAGCATTCGGGAGATTTGGGTATAGTCCCTGAATTTGGCTTAGGTTGCTTTTTAATAAATAAAGCAAATACATTTCTCTCCATTGTTACCTGGAGGTAAAATGGCACTGGCTACAAATGTTCCTGTGAATTTATTATTTTGTGCAAAGAAAAAAAACCCCAAAAAATATGCCATCCCTGACTTTGTCTTGACAGGAACATTAACATATTTCACTGTGTGCAAAATATTTTCCAAGTGAACCAATTTGTACCTACAACTGACTCATTTCTTCTGAAGCATGTGAGCGAACGTCAATATGTTGTTTGACCTTTTTAAGTGCAGGTCACCAGGCCACTCATTGTCCAGGACTGCACATCTGTCCAGGCACACTGAGTGGGGTCGCAAATGGTCAGTGACTTGGCCTGACCCTCTATTCTTGTGGTAATGCTGGTTACATCTTGGTATTTAGGGAGAACTGAGCAGGAATGCAACTTTTCTAAATGGGGTTCAAAGTTTATACCGATCCGTTAAACATGATGCAAACCAAATATTTTTATTTTCCAGAAACAACATGAATGAACAGGCAGAAATTGAGGGAAATCTGACTCTGACAAGTGAAAGCAGGGACGGATAGTGTTTCTTTTGGATGGCGTTTGTGGGCACTTCTGCTGGGCACAAGAGATGAGATGTTGGTCAGGTGTCCAGCTGGGTGTACTCATCCATCAGCCAAGCATCAGCCCTGGCCAAGAGTCAGGCCCAACTGCAACACAAGCAGCAGAAGCAGTGACTCGCTGCTGTCCACTGCCGGGGTTGGCATTAACTCACCTTGCCCCGAAACCACACGATGGTACAAGAAATTAGCCTATCATAGCTAACTGTTCAACCGTGTCCCAGTCAGGCCGAGTTAATTAGCTTTCTTTTGTTCTGGCTGATAGGATCACCTGATACCGACGGTGCTCCTGCCACACCAGACGGCAGAGAAAGAGCCTTGGCACCTTGTACTGTGTATGCCCTTAAATATTTAAGGCACGTTCATTAGCAAATCTCTGAGCGGGATGTCATTATACAAGCAACCGAAACTCTAGCCCGCAGCTCGGAGATCACATCATTCAACCGGAGTGGTTTCTGTGTCAGAGAGCATGATGGGACGTCGCCGTGCGGCCCGTGTCGGTGGATCAGATCACCATTGTCAGTCGGTTCAGCCTCAGCAGTGCTACACATGCTCAGTGACATGAAGACATGAACCGAGCTGGAAATGCCATGGTAGCAGTTTAGCTGTGTGTCTTAATGGGGCTATAAAAACATCTGGTTACCAGAGGCACGAGAGAGGAGCGAACTGACACCTGATGATTAAACCCTATGAAGACTGTGCCTCATTACCAAGTGAGCTCAGTTCTTTTCAATGATTATTATTATGAGAGTAGCGCAAACACTGTTTCTGTGGTTTTAGTCAGAGCTGTCTGTTGCGGTGCAGCAGATGATGTCCCTTTACGTCCCAGCTGGCCTTTGTTTGGGATATTTCTGCCTGGTTAACTTCTCAGCTCTCAGTCAGAGATGGCTGCCTTTGTTCTGACTTAGTGACAGAGCTCCTGAAGATGAAGGGGACGAGGGGGAGGAGTTTTAGAGAGACCATCTGTTGCTGAGACAATTCATCCTGACTTTATACCCTCCAGCTTCAGTCTTCAGACGCACACGTGTGTTCAAAGACACAAACAAATGGACAATCAAATCTGTTGTTGGCTTGCTGGACAACCGCAACTCTTCTGCCACCTTAAATGTTTCCACCAATGGTTACCTAGACAAAAATGTGTTAAGTTAAGACATACGTAACTGTCAGTATGTTTGCAGGATAAAATGATTTGTTTCTTTTTTGACCACTCGCCCACAGCCAGGGTTGCGTCCCATTGCGGGACATAAGCACAGCAGTGTTTAGTTTCTCCCAGATGTTACTTTTTCTATTTTCAGAATTACACTGCTAGAATTTTGTGTCCAAAAAAAAAATACAAGTCTGTATTTTAAATGTTAAAATGTTCAGATGAATAAAAACCTCTGTGCCAAACAACACAAATATGAGGTAAAAAACTGATGTAGCTGTTTTTGCCCAATTTTAATTATAAGGCCTGGCGGGCACTTCTCCAGAGAGCAAGTCACTGCACAGACGCTGGTGCAGCAGACCAAGCCGGCATTAAAGTCCTTATGGGTCAGTTAGTTGCTGACGTTTAGGTTTACCATAACGCCTACTGTTCACTCATTCAGTGAACCAACTATTATGTGAATTACTGGAAAGCATGGAGTCTGGAGAGTTTGATCTCTCTTTATCTTTTAGGTAGTGACTAGACATCCTTTTGAGAAAGTCCATGTTGATACGATTGGAAAACCTCCAAGACTCTGATTCAGCAGCTGAACCCAGTTCTTGGAAAAAAGGTCTTGTCTTTTACTATTTTGCGTCACTGACAGTTCTTAATTGCACCAACACTGATATGGTGTACAAATACACTGTATTATGGACCATCCCACAGCTTTTCGTGTCATGGCTTGCCTGCTGTGTTTTCCTGTTTAACTAATCGTGTAATTAGCTGTTATTACAGCCTACTCCCTGCATGTTTCTTCAGCCTGTCAGCTCCACTGTTCTAGTAGCAAACACATTAAAAAAAAAACCCCAGCACCAGCAATATTCTGCTGAATTCAAGCCCCTGTAATTTCCAGTTACATAACAACAACTGATCTTCTTAAAATCTATAGAGTAAGCACCATTAATCTCCTCACTGGACTTCAGTGAACTCATGTGAAGCAGCTTTTCACTGAATGGTCCACACGTGCTAGACTGGTACCAGGCGGACACAGTTGGTGTGGTTGTCAGCGACCGTCTCATGTTAAATCAAAATGCGTGGCCGTGTGTTGGATGGTGAACACCTCTGTTATATTTGTGTCCTGATGTTTGTCTGCTTCTTTTTCCAGACAATGGGAGGCGGGACATTATCAGGTCTGCACACTTCCTCTTTCCCCTC
>OMNW01025231.1:3180-14304 GCA_900303245.1 Selene dorsalis
GGAAAAAAAAATCATGTAAAATGAACACTTTATATAAATTGAAAATTCAACACTGGCAAAGACGTAGGTTAATCATTAATAGAAAATATATCTGTTGTTTACTGAAGTAAAAAAAAGAGATCACTGAAATACATAATGCTCTTTCCTTTCTTTCTTTCTATTTATTTTATATATGTGCACAACTGAGGATCTGTGATATGTTTGTATTGCATTAATATGCAGGGATGAGGAACTGATTTGTGAATTTGTAATTTGATTATTTTTCAGATGTGATTTTTGTAATTCATAAAAAGGACAACAGTGTGATTTATGATGCAACTTCGTTTCTACTGCACACACTTGAAACATGTCCAGAATCTGTTAATAGCTTCTCTACCAACAACAGGAGTTTTGACAGTGAAGATACTGAAGCACCACTGTCACTGTCTCTTATTAAATTATTGTTGTTAAAAAAAAAAAAAACTGTTGGAGTCTGTTGCCAGATTTACAAATGTAAATGATGAAGTGCAGGTAATTGCTTTTTTTTTTTTTTTTGAGGTAGATACGTTGTTCTGGAAGAGAAACTTTTAATTGAAAACCAGACGTTGTGCAACTCTGCCTTGAATCTGCAGCACCTAAAGCATCAGCGTTCGGCACTTTTGTCCTCATTTTGACAAATATGTGTTTGTTTCCTTTGCAAAAAACACTACAATAAAATTGACAAAGTATGTTGTTTTAAACACAGAAACTTGAACGACAAAAAGAAAAACTAACAGCAGACACACAAAGGTGCTGTTTTGTGCAATGAGAGAATCACAGGACACTGGGTTTCTCACTCTTCACCTTTTACTGTTACAAACGCTTAATAAAGCGTAATGGAGTTTGCAAAGTTTTCAACAATATTAAAAGGCCTTGGAGAAGAAAAATAGCATAAATATCACTCTTCAAGTGTGCGTGTGTGTGTGTGTGTGTGTGTGAGAGAGAGAGAGACAGAGAGAGAGAGAGAGAGCGGGAGGGAGGCGCAGGTGGTGAGTTTGAGGCATGGAAAGCCTTTGGAGACTCTGTTCAAACCACAAGGGACTAAAAAGAAGAACATTTTTATCACTGTTCTTTCTATTTTTCGTCACCACTCTCTTTTTCTCATCCTCTTCTCCTCACTCCATGTTCCTTTTTTTCTCATTTTCTTTTTTATGTTCTCCTTCCTTCTCAGCGCGCCTCTCTATCTGTGTGAGTTGTGTACACATAGCTCCATCTAGTGGTCGATCCTATGGAAGGAAATATCCAGGACCTTCATGTAGCACTAAAAAAGATCATGATCAGCTTTAGACATGAGGGTAAGTCAGAGAGCACTGGTCCAGGATTTTGTAAAGATGGGGAATATCTTAAAGCTCCCATTTTTACACGTTTTCCAACTTTAATTTGAAGTTTGATATCCACAAGAGTATGTATTAGTTATTTTTATTAGTTGTTCGTAGTAGTTATAGTTACACATCTCCTCTCTGTCTTCTCTTTTTTTCAGGTAAACACTTAGAGAAACTAAATCTTATAAGGCTGGATGGTGGCTCTCGGTGGGTGTGCCTATGAGTGGTGACTGCTTTGTTGTGACATCACAAAGTTACATTAACTCCTGGTGGCACTTTGATATATTCGCAGTATTTATGTAGAACCTACACCTGACAGGGACAAACTTTGCATTCAAAGTGCTTCACGTAAGGCATTGAAACATGACAAAGGCCACAAAAACTATTAAAAAAAAAGAAGAAGCATTTTTAAATAATGAATCAGATTGTTTAAATCGAAGAGAAATAACAACATGAATTTACTGTGTTCCACAACATCAGGAGGTTATCTCTAAGAGTAACTATATTTATAACGTTTTAATGTACTTTGGCATTAAGATGCGTTTTAAGCTATTTTTTACCATTGAAGGTGTGGTTCTGCATGGGTGCAGATTGTTGTGTGACGTCAGACAGGGTAGATTTTTTTCTCCAACTTTACTGAGTGGGAGCTCGGACATGAGGTGGCGTTTGATTTCACTTTTTCAAGTAGGAGGTCGGAAGAACCTGAGTTCCGAGTTGTCTCGAACACAGCATAATACTTTTGAAAAAATACATCTATTTGGCTTCTTGCTGAGATGGATACGGGAAGATGACTCTCATGTCTGCATTAAACATGATTAACTAGAAATACAGCAATTTTTTTCCAGGTTGGTTGATGAATAAATCAAACAGATGTTAATTCTTAGGTTGCAGATGTGCTGTTAGCAGACTTTATCACCTTTAGACGGAGCCGTGCTGGCGTGTTCACCCTTTTTTCCGGTCTCTGTGCTAAAGGTGAACCATCTGACAGCTTCATATTTACCCTGCAGGCATAACACTGATATGAGTGTTGTCATCTGACACTTGGCAAGAAATCAGATTTCTCAAAAAATTTCTATCTAAGGCTTTATTGATTGTTCAAATAACGCAATATTTACAACAACGGTGCAAGGTCTGTGCCTTCCTGCCACCCTCTAAAGTTCAATAATACACAAGTAAGACCTGAAATCTCAGATTCATGTGTTGCATGGTGTTTTGGTTAAAACAAAAGTGAAATCTGTGGTTTTGGAGGTGTTTACATGCCCTCACTTATCTCCCACTACCACGAGCCTTTATGCTAAACTTAACAAATAAAGGAAATAAACCACAGATCCATAAAGAGCAAAAGACTGAAAGTGAACAAAGGGGGAAACACAGGAGTAGAACAACCAAGTGTCTGTTCACAAAAGTTAGTTGGCATTTGACAGGAAGCCTTGTTGTGTTTTTTTCAGATAATAACTCTATTAGTTTAGAGTATTTGTTGCTCAACTATTGATTATAGTGATGCACTCTAAATCTTGTTTTACACTGTAAAGAAGAGAAGAAATTGCTGGGTCAGATAAATAAAGAAAAAATGTGGTTAATTAAAAGGTTAAGACACAGCTTAATAGTCATGATGAATCAAAACTATTCCTCCTTCGTCCTTCCCACAACTTCCCTTTCTTCCACCACCCCACCCTTATTTTCTCTTCTGCTCTTTCTCTCGGTTCCTCCACTTGTTCTTCTTCCTCTGTCTCCCGCCTGTGTTTTCATTTCCTGCCTCACTCTTTCTTATTGTCTCATTTTTCTCCCTCCATCTCCTCTCTCTGCCGAGGGCAACCCGGCTGTGATGCTGTTTTAGATCCACTGGAGGGATAAGTGTCGGAGCAGAACAAATTCTCCTGTTCCTGCATGACTCTGTATGTGTGTGTGTGAGAGAGAGAGAGTGAGAGAGAAGAGAGAGAGAGAGAGAGAGAGAGAGGGAGGGGGGAGAAAGGGGGCACCTGAGTGCTGTCACCCAAACACCTGAGGACATTCTTAGATATGTTCTTGCTGTGTGTGTGCGCGTGTGTGTAAGCACAGACAAGTGTCACCTGAATGCCCCAAGCTCTTACAATGCCTTTATTCATCCAAGTGTGTGTGTGTGTGTGTGTGTGTGTGGATCAGGTGCTTGCCCATGGGGTTCACCAGTGGATAGACATGTTTGCCTTGCAGCAGATATTAAGGAAAATCTTAATACTATAACATGCAGATATTTTTAGACCAGTGTCTCTGGATCGTTCTGACTCTCGCTCTTTATAAACAAATGTCTGCTACTTCTCAGCTGTATAGCACCATGTCGTGTGGCCAGTACAACCACAGAATGGATGTTCCCTGTTTTGTTTTGTTTTTTCACTGTGTTGGTCGTTGGCTCTTTGGAGGTGCACCATGTCGATCCACCAGTTGGTGCAGATTGAAATGATCACAGCAGCTGTCGGATGGACTGGAACAAAATTACAGCGTTTTTCTTTTTATTTTGTATTTATTTATTTATTTGTACTAATGTCATTTTTTTGTCCGTCTTGAAAACTGTTGGACAGATTATCACAAGATGTTGTGCACACATTCATGTCCCTGCCTGGGTGAATTGTATTTTGTAATTTTGCCAGTCCCGTGGTTTTGGATCTACAGTCTAATTCGTTTCATCAGTCTCAGAGTCAAACACCTTCAGAACTAACAATATACAAAATGCCTTGTGTTTGGTGCTGATTGGCGAATGTTAGCATGCTAATACACTAAACATGGTGAAACAACATCAGCGTTGGTATGGTGAGAATGTCAGCATGCTGATGTTACAGCACAGCCCCACATAGCTGTTAATGTGGCTTTACAGCTTTCGTGTTGGAGCTGAAATACTCCAATGTAAAAATTATAATTAAGGAAAAAAAAGGCAAACATTAGAAGCAGGTCTAAAACAATAAACATCCTGTCACCCCCTGAGATATCTCCTCTGACCCCTGGAGAGGGTCACAAACCCCAGGTTAGGAACCACTATTTTAGAGAATAGTGTGTTGTGTGCCTGTACTTCGGGGGTGGGTCATTTCCTGCCTCAACCAAACAAAACAATACCCTGGTGCAGAAAATGATGTCAATACGCAAATAGATTTCCCAGCTGAGTGAGGAAAAGTTGACTGACTTCAACTTTGTCCAACATCTTTGAGTTGAATGAGTGTCCCTCTGATTATTGCCTCTGTGGAGATGTGAGTGAGTGAAAGCAACAGGTTTTAAATTGTGGATCTTTTAGTTGGGGAGTGGGGTCGAAGCCTGGAAATGCATCATAAAGATGCCACATTATCATAAATTAGTCCTGAATTCCTCACACTTTTCTTCATCGTGGGCAGCTGGTCATAATTGAGAATGAAAACAAAGCGTGTCAGTACCACCCAGTTCCCCAGTTGTTCCTATTTCCAGAATAATGAAATCACTGTCATGGGTCAGTCTGTAATGTCTCTATTTCTGTCAGACCAGTATATGTAAAAGTGCACCAGTTTCAGTGATATATTTGTTAACGTCATAGGTAGACTCCACACTGGTTCAAACCAGCTACTAATTGCAGAAGCTGTCATCACTTTTTGTATAAATACACAAAATAAAGAAAGAAACAACAGTCTACAACCTAAAATACCATAATCTGACTAAATCTGAATATGATGCAGTCTCAGTAAAAAAATATAATATCAGCCTGTTATTGCACTTCATATTGTTTTCAGTCTATTCCCTTAAACTGTAATCTGTGCTCTTAGTGGTTAATTTCAGTATCGGTCTTTGTTTGTTGGTTAAGTTGCTGGTTTGTTTATGAGCAAGCAAGGGGACTGATTCAGTGAAGATGTTGCCTTCATGTGCTTCTGATAACCATCAGACGTCCAGACTCTGAGTTGTATAATGTTTATAGATAGATAGATATAATAGATAGCCTATAATAACTCAAACTACGTTTAGTTTTCACACATTGCAACATACAAAACACTGCCTGGATTTCTGTGCATTGTCATATAATTCTGATAATTTGATAATTTGCACAGTAGTTTTATATGTCCTATACCGTAAAACTAATTCTGTGCGGTGATAAATCCTACATTCACGATGGAAAAAAAAAATGTTGATTTTTTATTAAAACTGTTTTCTGGGAGATGCTCATTCAAGTTAAAGGTTATTTTTGAGGCTGCATTTCCTGGCATTACATCATGACTATGTATGTTTCTAGGATATTGTCCACCATAGATACATAGAAAGATAACAAAAAAAAAAACATGACGGGTAGAAATAAAACTTTGAACAGAAATGCAATAAATTTTATTTTAACTGCTAATGTTTAACTGCCTTTTTGTATGTAAAGTGGAGATTTCCGACAGCACCTGAAGGCAGCATTGGTGTGGTGGGAGAGGCTGGTTTGTTGACTGACTGACTGACTGACTGACTTCGGCTGCGCTGTACCTGCCACTGGAAAACTAGCTAGTAGCAACCTTGTCAGGGTTGTAGCCGCTCAGTCTGACGAGATGTCAATAATGTAACTTTCGTCGTAGCCGTAGCCACATGTCCTGGCGCTAGAAGATGGTCGTCTGTAGATGAATCTCGTGTTATCGGACTATTATTATTATTATTGTTATTATTATTATTTTTTTTGTAACAAGCAGGACGCGGTTTTTTAGCTAGCGTTAGCTTAAGTTACAAGATTGACAAAGATAGACGGCTGAAGTTGCTCCGGGGAAAGATGGGTAACGCCAGGCTGACCAGAGGTACCTTATGTAGCAGGTTAGCCAGCTGAGTGCGACATGGAGCTGAGAATATTCTCGCGTGGATATTTTCGACCACAAATAAACTGTAATGTCTTCGTGCAGGTGTTTACTGAGTACTGATCTTAAAGGACTGAGCAGCAGTGTCCGGCTGTAGCTGTCAAACTCTGGTTCGTCCTGGCCTAAGAGGCTAGCAGCGAGCTAGCTAGCGAGCTAGCCGCACGTCTGGCTCATCCACTAAAGTAAGTCTTTACACTCCCTAATAACTCATCGACAGCTCGATACGATGTCGGTTGTCAGCGTTTAAAACGTATATTGTAGCGTGAAGTAGCGGTGTTGCTCAAATGCATGTGCATATTGTGCTTACATGATAGTTAACGTCAACTTATATAGGTGGGTGTGTGTGTGTGTGTGTGTGGGGCTGGTAGCGTTAAAGTTAATCTATTGAAGCTATAGCTAATGGTAGCACGCAAGATCATGGCCTGGGTGAGTTTGTCCACCAGCTAAGTTTCTAATATTTGCACAGATCTTAACTGTTGATTTTGGATTTGGCTATTTGACATAGCAACCTTTGGCTAAACTTTCCATAACAACAAACATCGCCCTGAAAACGAAGTATTCAGTTTTGACATTCCCAGTCTCCATGAAGACTGTCCATTCAGGGACTGCACTGAGGAAGTGGGTCATGTGAAGATTTAATAAACGGTTATCTATCTACGTGATGCCCCCACAAGTCGGGGGCATTCATATTTTAGAGCTTCATGTCAAACAGTTGGGGCAAATTCTCATTTTAAGATGATAATAGTTGCAGTGTGGGGCATCTTCGGGTCGGGACTTTGCATAAGTTTAACAGTGTGCGCTGGATTCATGAATGTCATAGGTGCCATATTTTCTTTCTCTGTCTCTGTCTGTGGAAAATGTCATTATATCAGACTGCACGCTTGATGCTTCAGTGTACTGTTTCTCTGCTCAATTATACTTACAAGGGCTGAATCTAACTCTGTTAAGGAGTAGTTGATTGTAATTCACTGACAGTAATAGCTAACTTACTTAGTATATACCATTAACTTATTATTTTCAGTTACCCATCTGTAAAGAGTCGTGCTTTTTTTCAGCTTTTATTTATCTGTGGATTGAATCTCTCCTCTAACAGATCACTCTTTTATTTTTAATACTGTTTATTTGATACTGGATGACTTTAAAACTAATTGATCCTACACGTAATCACATTTGCTGATGAAGTTTATAAGATTTAAATGTTTCAGTGTTGAATCGAGGTAAATTAGCTACTGAAGACAGACCAGTGGTCAATACTTAGAGGAGGTGTTCTTCGTCATGATTATGGCTAGAGCCTTGAACATCTATTATGCCACTCTGTCATATTGTGAGGTACCGAGACAACAGTTTGTCTATCACCTGGCTTTCTTCTCTCAGCCATAGAAACCTGCAGCTCTTCAGGGTTACCGTAGTCCTTCCCGTAACCTCAGTAAGATCTGATCAAGCACACATACTTATTTTTGAGGAATGGCTTAATCGATGAAAATTTGCAGCTGTGCCTCATTTTTCATTAGATTTATTGACTGTAGTGTATATTTTGAGCTCTTCAGTTTATTGCATTCCTCTACTGTGTCGCTGAATGGTTTTGTAAGTTTTACAGGAAAAAGCACATTTTTTTTACTCTAGACATGAAAGACATTCACTGTGATTTAGTCATATACAGTGTGGAGAAGGGAGAGTGAGTCATTTTTATTTCAACACAACAAGCAGGAAAAAAATACATTTAGGGAAGTTTTGGTATTCATTTGAATTAGTAGTAATAAGCTGTTATTAAAATACATAGGAATGACACAGACTAGTTTCAGGTTACATCCCTGTTTATCCAGAATCACATCTAATATGAAATTTTGCAATAATTTCTGTGTTAAGTCTCGAGTGACAGCCGAAAAGTCTTGTCTGAGGTCACTGTGACCTTGACCCCCAAAATGTGATTAGTTCTCCCTCAAGTCCTTAGTGGATGAATGTACCAAATTTGAGGTATTTGATCAACGGATGGACAACTCAAAAACAAGATGCCTCTTGGCCTGGCTGTCTCTGGCATGGAGGCATGATGAGGGAGGAACCCCTGCTGTGACGTAGTCTGTGTTTGCCAAGTTATGATTGTAGGAGAAATTTAACATCTCTGTTTCAGCTCCCAGCTTGATATAATGCTGTCTCTTGTGCAAAGGGAAAAGGGGTTAACTGAATAACAGCTATTTGAAAGAGGGAATTAAAGTATCCTGGTTGTTGAGTGCATCTCTCCTTAAGGATTGTACGTAGACAATACATGAGGAAGAAATACATTTGAGACGAACACAAAGCTTGTTTTAAAAATCTCATGCTGCATGGCTGAAAATTTCAATACTCCATTTGCAATGAAACTTCTGAGTGTGTTTGATAACTCTCACTGCAAGTAGCCTATTTTTGAATTAGATTTACAGATTTTATAACCTTTTTCCAGACAATGGTCCCTCTGTACTGGAGCTTTATGTAATACTTGAATTTTGATAACAGTTGTGCCCATGTTCCCTGATTATGATGTTAAATTCATCACACTTTGCTCAGAAAAAGCAGCCGTCATTATTTCTGGTGACGTTTTTTTTTTTGTTGTTGTTGTTTTCTGTTTTGTAACTGATTAAAGGTTGCATGTCGTTGAGGGCCTCCCTGCCAGCCATGGACACTGTGACAGACACATGCCCCGCGGTGCACCAAAATGGAAATGCCCATCGGGAGTCTCCAGACACAAGACCAGCCACTGCAGTTCTGAGGCTTCATTTCTACCACAGCAGTCAAGGAGCAGCTGACTGCAGCTTACTCAGCTACCCACCTGGGGACTATGTGGCTGAGGAGCTGTGTATAGATGCAGCCAAGGCGTGCAGTGAGTACTCAAGCTCTGCGAGCCTGCATAAAGTACCCCCATTCATGTGTTTTGCTGTAACTTAGGGCATAGGTCCCAAGATAAGGTTATCAAGAGGCCACAGTGAAACCTCATCAGCAAAAAAAATCGTTGGCTTATTCAATCATCTGCATGCTTTGTTTACAGTCTAACTTTATTTACTCTGTTTGAGCATAAGCAGAAATATGATGGCTTTGCTTTGCTTGGCGTTGCTTTGCTTTGCTTGGTGGCCTTTCATCGTAATTATTATTGTCTGTTTTTTGTGTTGTTTTTGTTTGCCGAGGTACAATTTCACAGTCAATAAAAGTATGATGTAACTAATACTTAGAGCCAGGGCTATGAGGATGGGGGAGGGCTTGGCAAGACTAGTACAAGACTAACCAGCATGTTTTTGGAATCGCACATTATGTGTTTGATGATAAACCAAACATAGCTGACATTTTAGATAATCTTTATTGAGCTTTTGTTTACCTGTGTTGGTACTAGAAACAGATAGTTTTTAAACATGTGCCCTGAGGCATAGTCTAACACAGTGTGCTCCTCAGAGCCCTGAATTCACACAATTTACACATGCACACTGTATAATGGTTATTCACTTCATTTATAGAAATAAAGTGTATTGATGTATTTAGTGCAAGTTTACAGAACATAATCTGACTTCTTATTCTGTCTTGTTTCAGGTATATCACCTCTGTACTACAGCCTTTTTGGTCTCTTCCGAGAGCGAGATTGCTTGTGGTTTTCACCGAATCACATCTTCCAGCTCGACGAATTGGCTTCAGAAGATGTGTTTTTCAGAATAAGGTAGAATTAGTTTCTCCTCTGTATTGTCTCTTCAGTTTCTTCTCCAGATTGATATCCAAGTATCCTCGTGACTTGCTGGATTTTCCTTATCGCTCTTCACCACAGGTACTACTTCCCTGGCTGGTTCAGTGGTGGGGCATCCCGTGCATATCGATACGGGGTCACCAAGGGGTCAGAAAGCCCTGTCCTTGACGACTTTGTAATGTCATACCTCTTCTGTCAGGTAAGCACCTGAACACTACAACCACCCTCCAAATGCATACACTGGTTAGAAAATGAAAGCTTAATATGCAGGTTAGTTTAAGAAGAATGTTCAAGATTACTGTGAAATTGTTTGTTCCTACATTGCCTTGCAGCATGGTATTCAAGATTAGCAATCAAAAAACAAGCAGCTCACATCCCTGACAGGCGTAATGATATATGTTTGTTAGCTTGTTTGTTTGGTCACATCTTCAAATTTCATGTTTGTTTGTTTGTTTTAAGCACTGCCCATGGACACTGGGCAGCTTCATGTCTGTCTATAGTGAGAAGAAATTAGAGTCAGTTGTAGCACGAACAGAAAAGGTTGTGATTTCACTGAAGGTAGTTATTACCCTTGCCAAAATCTGGTGTCTGGTGTCAACAGAACCCAAACGAGAGAGGAAAATTTAAATCTTCAACTTTTGTTGGCATGTGTTTATTTCAAGGCTTTTTCTGTGCTGAATGTCTGAAAGGTCCCAGCAACCTGGGAGCAGAGCCATTGTCCAAAATGCTATTGTTTGCTGTTAAGTTCCTGTCCTAGTCTGAAACAATATAAGTCTACCACACAGCATATTGACGAGGTGCAGTCAGGATGCCAGTAACGCTTGATTACTGACATGGCAAAGCAGGAAGCTGCTGCGGACCCTGCAGACCTGGCAAAGTCCCAGATTTCCTTTTGTTGAATTTGACCAAATGTTCATTCTGAGGAGGAATACACATTACGTTAGAGCAATATCCACTATGATGATGAGGGCCTTTAAAAAGAGGCCCTGCATTGTTATCTGGTCTTGAGGCGCTGTCATGCAGAGGGGCCCTCTGATGTGTTCATGATCACTATTGTGTTTTCGACAGTTTCTTGACACCAGGCGAGGTCTATGGCGCGAAGTAAGAATAAGTCACATCAGGCACTGGCTGCGTAGACAGCTGGAAAATACAATGTCAGCTGCTAAAAATCTTACATTACTAGAGTTAGGGGTTACATATGGTCCAGAGGGAAGAGGGGGTGTGTGGGGTTTAGTATGGGCCCAATTTGTTATGTTTTTTTCATAAAGGCCCCCCC
>OMNW01025231.1:14424-28922 GCA_900303245.1 Selene dorsalis
TCTCAATTTGTTGTCTCGGTTGGCAGTTATGAGTATTTGTCCTTGCATTTTGCATTGTGGTCAAAGGGAAGCAGGCAGAGCTGTAATCAGTGGTTTTTTTGTCCCCCAGACAATGAAATATCTCTGCAGGACAGGTGGAGAATAAAAGAAAAGAGACATTTTCAGATGTATTATCATAAACCTACAGGCCCTCAGTCAAGATATACTTCATGCAGAGCACAGTGCAATAATAATGAGGTTTGTCCTACAGGTGAGTCCAGGTAACTCAAGCCAGTAATATGACTGGATCTGACCTCTGAGTGAACTAAGGGATTATGTGGAATTATGCCTGTGGAAATCTGCCCCAGTGGCTTCGGAAAAGCCTAAAAGGGAGAAGGGAAGCACAGCTGCAAGGGTCGTTTGAGGGCGTAGCACATAGTGTATTTGCCGCCATTAAACCACCACACATGCTCGGATTCACTCCGGACAGATGTTGTGTTTTGCTTCGTGAAGGATATGCTGCATTCTCACAGTCTAATCTAGAGCTGAGCCTCTGTGTTTGCGATAAAGAAATGCTATTATGACTTGCAAGGGGAAATGTGTCCCTGCATTCACCAGCTGGGTTTCAGCCAGCACAACAACAAAAACTAATCGAAAGCTTTAATTTTTCAAAGGACAACAACAAAAGGTATATTGATTGACTTGTCTGTTTCTGGCCGGGAAGGGTGGCTGGAACAAACCACCACCGCTGCAGACAACACTGATGCATAGTATCAGCACAAAAACACACACATCTCATCTCTCATCTCATTTGGTAGTTGAAGGTTAAGCAATACAACAACAAAAGCCAATCTTTTCCCCAGTATTTTAAGGACTCAGATGAACGCAGTGTGGTTGTCACAAGAAAGCTCAAGTGTTACCTTGTAGTTTTGGCCTGTTTGATGTCACCATGATATTCGTCACAGTAACAAGAAGAGTTAAAACCGTGATTTCAGGAGGGGGTCAGAGCGGCCAAGGGCATGATGAGGCCATGATTAGTAGGTAAATACATTTGTGTCACCAAGCCAGGCTTCTTTCCAGCAACTCAAATCATCTGCACCAGAGGTTGCGTGGATGCCAACTAAGAGTCACCTGTGTTTGCTTGGCGCATCATGCCATGGTTCAAATAGACTCAGGGAGCACAGCTTGGAACTGATACAAACTCCTACACACACACACACACACAAGGGTGTCTATATTCTACATAAGCACATGAAACGTAAGTGACATATCTGAACACACCTGTGTGCATTAAGTGTCATCAGGTAGTCGTGACCATGCCTCTCATTTTTGTGCAGTGGAGGAATGACTTTGTGAATGGCTTGGTGAAGATCCCTAACTCCCATGAGACTCAGGAAGAGTGTCTGGGCATGGCTGTGCTGGACATGACCAGGACAGCCAAGGAAAGACAGATGTCTCCACTGGACATCTACCACACTATAAGGTACAAGTGAGACAAAAAGGCTGCGTTCGACCTGATGTGACAGGAGTAAACCCCTGATCATCAAGAGCTGGACACCAACTCTGTTTTTCAGCACCAGTGCTAACGCAGTGTTTTTATTTGTTTGTTTTCTTTTGATATTTAGCACTTTCACTTTTCTTTCTCTCAGTAGTTTTTTTCTTTGTTGACCAAAACAAGCCAAACTTCTGAAACATGACTTAACTGTAACTTTTCTTAATAAAAACGAAAAGAATTTTGCCAAAGTCAAACAGTATGAAATTGGCAGTTGCACTTCCTTACTCTCCAGACAGTGTGTAAACAAAGCATTAGATGTCACCACTCAGACAGTTTTAGTTTCTCTTTTTTCATGAACGTCATTTTTTTTCAACGTGATGTTTAAACTTACCAAAGAGCAGCTTTTCTCTTTGTTTGCTTTGTGTATGTTCCATGCAACTCCTTACAATGTGCAAACACAACATTCAGAATAATAGGACACCCATAATATGATATTTGAAATTGATTTCCATCGTCTAACTTGATGCTGATGAGAAAAGTGTTCTGAATCTCTTTTAGCTACAAGTCCTTCTTGCCAAAGGACATGAGAGCCCAGATCCAGGACTGCAACTTCTTGACACGTAAACGAATTCGCTTCCGCTTCAAGCGCTTCATCCAGCAGTTCAGCCAGTGTCGGACCACAGCGCGAGACCTCAAGCTTAAGTACCTCATTAGCATGGAGTCCCTGGAGAAGGCCTTCTACACAGAGACCTTCCAGGTCAGAGAACCATCCAGCGGGCAGCTCATCATCCTGGTGGCAGCAGACACTGGCATCCAGTGGTGTCGGGAGAAATTAAAAGATTCAGACCAGGTTGGTGTGTACTTTTGTTGAATTTAACTCCAGATGTTTTAACTTATCCAGAACAGTATAAAAAAAAAAAAGTACAACACAGGAAGCCACTACATCCCAGTGTTGAGGTCAGAACCACAGCTGTGTACAACAATAAAATGTCACTCAGAAGAACAAAGAAATAAAATCTGAAGGACGATCCAAAGTGTTCTGTGCCAAAGATGAACTGTAAACTGTATAAACAGGAAATGTTGCGTTATAATTTAATTGATCCCGTATGGAACTTCTTATAAATGTGGTTTGTTTAATGGCTTTTCTTCTTTTTAATGTCTTTTAATGTTGCTTCAGGAGCTACAGACCCTGTGCGACTTCCCAGATGTCACCGACATCAGCATCAAACAGGCTAACAAAGAGGGTGCTGCAGAGAGTCGGGTGGTCACCATCAACAAGCAAGATGGCAAGAATCTGGTAAATTCACTTTTTAAACCTGTTGACATGCACAGTCTGTTCGTTTTACACCATCATGTCTGAACAGGATCCTGTTGATGTGCCCTGTTGTTGGTTTTCACACATTTCAGGAACTGGAGTTTCCCACCTTATGTGAAGCGCTCTCCTTTGTGACCCTCATTGACGGCTACTATCGGCTCACTACAGATGCACATCACTACCTTTGTAAAGAAGTGGCACCTCCGAGGCTTGTGGAGGCCATCGCTTCTCATTGCCACGGCCCAATCTCGTAAGTGCAGAATAACAAAGCATGATTCATTTTTGAATGCTAGAAGTGTCTAATCCTGAACTTGAAAGGTCAAGATAATAGATGATTTCTCAAATTAGTGACTTTTTTAGCTAATTTTTCAAAACTTTCCAAAAATGACAATCCAAAAGTCATTCATGCTTCCCACAAAGCTCAGGCAGGCACAAAAAGAAGTACAAAGGGACACAGCCAACAATCCTGATCTCTACGTTCCTCACATTCAGTTCCTTGTGGCATGTATTTCATAATACACATTCAGATCTGATGACGGGGGGGGAGAAAGCTGAAGTTCTCTGAAATCATTGTCACATTCGTAAAACCAGTTTTAGTTTCAGATTTGTTCTCCATGACATGGTGCATCATCATGCTGGAAGAAGCCATTAAAGATGGTTATAACAATCAAGGCTATAAAGGGGAGCACATGATCAACAACAGTACTTAGGCATGCTGTGGCATTCAAAACATGATTGATTGGTGTATTGGTGTTAAAGGCCCCATGGCATGAAAAATGCAATTTTGGCTATTTTTTATGATTGGGAAGGTCTCTGGGTCACATATGTACTGTCCCAGGCATCAAACTGGTCATTAACGGAGAAATGCACACTGCCCGTTTGTAGGAACTCTCCCTTTAAGACGAGCGGATAGCACTTCCTCCTTTGTGTGACATCACACATAAGGCAACTCCGCCCACCTAGACGAGCTCGCAAGCTTCACTTTATCTTTCGTGTAGGCGTAGATGAGCGAGATGTCAAAAAAGCGTTGTTGTGCGGTAGACGGATGCAAGGAAGGTAATGTGTTGTTGCACAGTCTTTAGAGACCAGTGGCTTTTGTTTAATCTTGCTCGGATCCGGCAGGATTTTAGTCCCAGTCTGCTCCTCTGTTCGGCTCGTTTCACCGCGGCAGCCGTTAACTGGATTACCTGTAACCATACGGCCGTTAACGGCAATGCATGTGAAGCAAATGTTTCATGAGGAAAAGAGAAACATAACCGTCACACAACTTAGTTCATACATGTTTTTTTTACTGTTACTGTGGCTGTTTTAATGGCAGGGAATGGTTTTGTGCTGCTGTTCTCATTTCATATGCACATGATTTTGTATCGTCTCGTGACACGTTGAAATCAGTTTTACTGGGCAAATAACAGTCTTTTATCTGTCTGGTCATCACAACGCTCCATGAAGTACAAGCATGTCAGCACTCAAAGCGACCCTCCACAGACATCCACCGTCGGCACACAACTGTCTGTTGGAACGCTGAAAGAAAAGAGCTCTGATTGGCTAAACGACCTGTGCCTGCTAGAGCTACAGAAAAAGGCTACAGAAAGGAGCTGTAAAACGACATTTGATACATCTTGTTAGGGATATAAACAGTTAAAATAAACCCAGAGGGGTAGGGCCTTCGAGGCAGGGTTCCCGCTCATCCTGGAAAACCAAGAAAATACTTGATCAGTTTTCTATTCATGGAAAATGTGAGAAAAATTAAAATGTCCTGCCAAGTAAAATGTTGTTTTCAGTTCTTGTGATCAGTTTGTCATAATTTCATAATTAATGAATCACATATGGACGGCGCTTATTACCAAGGAACATAATGGTGCATGTTGTGATTACTATCTGTCTCAGAACATGAAAATGTCCAGGAAAGTCCTGGAAAATGATCTGTAGAAAAGAGCAGGAATTCTTGCTCCATGTGAGTCAAGAAAACTTTTCCCACACCATTTGATCACCACCACAGCCCGGACTATTGACACAAGGCAGGTTTGGTCCATATGTGTGGCTGATTGCATGAAGAGTAGTTATCTGAGATACTTTCCAGGCTTTCTGTCTGTCCAGTGACTCCGCCCACTGGTCTCTTCGTCTCTGTTTACCAACCAGTTGTTTCTCTCCAGTTCACTGGATCTTTTATTAGGTGTACAAATGAAGTGTATCTTTCAGAATAGCAGCCAAAATGTACAAGCACATTCAGCTGTATTTATATGCAAATCCAAACATCTCTGCTGAGATACAAAGAATAACCTGTCTTGACCTCACTGCATGTGGTGTTTTTATTTTTATTCATATTTTATATATTTCTTTTTTGCTTCTTTAATGGCAGAATGGAGTTCGCCATCAACCGGCTTCACAAGTGTGGAAACAAGCGGGGTCTTTACATTTTGAGATGCAGCCCTAAAGACTTCAACAAGTATTTCCTGACTTTCCCTGTTGAGGTAGGTATCACTGTGCTGCTGTAGTGGACACATTTCACCATCATGTAGCACATTTTGTTATCCAAGAACAATGTAAGGTCGTCACATTTTGATGCAGAGACCAATGGAGGTTAATATTGTGGTCCTTTCTTCCTGAGATATTAGTATATTACATTGGCAGTCACACTGTCTTTGTATTTATTACAATCAAGTGAGTCTAGTTTTCAGCTGCCTGACAGATTCACTTAGACTCACACTGTTTAACTCTGATGAGATTGTGTCAGTCGACCTCTACTTGAACCTTATGTGGAGCAGTGGTACTTAATGCAGATGACAAGGTGCTGTTGACATTTTAAACCGTGCTCTTCTTCTTACATCTTTTAAACTAAATATCCCCCTCTAGTCTTTGTCATGGTCACTCTAAAACAGTTCCCATGCTGATGAGTGGTTTCATACGTTGAGTAAGATGAAAGCTGAACCATGAACTCACAAGTTCATACTCATTTGAATGCTCTGGATTCATGTTTAATATCTAGTGATACAATTTCACATCAGCTAAGGCTCCCTGTAGAAACAGTGATGAATAACGTTGTTGTTGACATAATGAAAAGATGAGCGCTGATAATTTTGCTTTGAGCTTAAGAGTGTGATAAACAGATGATGTAGATTAACCAGGTCAGTGTCATTACTGACAAACTGTGAAGAGAAAATGGCTGCCGTCCCTCCTCCTGCCCTGTTTAGTCTGACTGATAAAAAAAATGGAAGTTTAGAGGACAAGCCTCTATCGGTGCCGCTGCACCAGCAGCCAGGTTTCAACTAAAAGCATGCAGTGCCAGTTCTTCTCAATTATCAGACTATTAGCCAAAAAGGATTTGTCTGACATTGAGGGATTCTGTCTCTGGAAACTTGGGGTCTGTCTAATCTCTGGTGCACACAAGAGTGATTATGTATGTGGTTATTGCTATATTGCCATATAGTAGCTCATCAGTTTGACTGGGCCTCCGCAGGGAGGGAGGGGGCTTCATTGGTCCCTGATTGGGACAGAGATATCCTCTGAATGCCTTCATTTGAGGTCGGACAAATACAGCCAGTCTCCCTGTGTGCATTGTCCTTCACACTTATCCACATTTTTTTTTTCCTGGATATGGCGTCCTAAGTTCATGACGTAGGTTGGCACCAAGGAGTCTGGATCCACTGATGAGGAGCTCCAGCAGATTTAACGTGGACTTAACACTTCCAGGAGACTGAAATTGTAAATAAAGAATAAATGAACATAGCAGTCCCCTCAGCTCAGTGCATGTTGTGATTGACAGTTGCTCTGTTTCACCAGTAACATCGAATCTCAAGCCCCATCTGGAGTTTTTTCAGGGTCGCTCTGAGTACCTACCCCGAGGCAAGGACTCGTTTAATCTCTGTAAAAGTTCCAGGAGATGGTCCTTCGGGAAGCCTTTTTTTCCAGGATCTCTGAACCAGTTTTCCTTTGCAGAATGACACAGGAGTCAGAGTGGACAATAATCCTTGTATTACTTGGATGTGTTGAGAGGATAACTGGCAGCAGCTGGCAGCCCCTGATTCCCTGCCAACTTTCACTTCTTCTTTTTTTTCCTTCACTACAGACAGCACCAGTACAAGTCGTATGATTGAAGGCTGCTTATAAATAGAAACCTGCCATGCACTTCCCGCTCAGAGAGATTTGATATTGTTGAATAACTGATGATTCATTTCCTCAACCCTGAATAACCGTTATCCATCTCCACTTGTGTGTGTCTCCAGGTGTATGACTCTGTGGAGTACAAGCACTGCCAGATAACCAGATCTGCCAGTGGGGAGTTCAACCTCAGTGGAACCAAAAGAAACTTCAGTAGTCTGCAGGAGCTACTCAGCTGCTACCAAAAGGAAACTGTGCGCTCTGACAGTGTCATTTTCCAGTTCAGCAAGTGCTGTCCACCTAAAGCCAAAGGTAAGACTCGTAGCAGAAATTAGCAGAACGTTTCTGTAGGCAGACGTTTTGTATACACACTGAGCTCCTCTGTTAGATGTATGTATGGGGATCTCCTGCCAGTTCATAAGCATGGTAATTGAACTGAGGCCTTCAGCTCTATGGTTTCCAGTCTCCTGATGATGAAAGACTTGAGCCGCGTTTCCACTGCAGGCGTTCCTGGTAAAGGGAGGGGGGGTAGGAACTCTAAAGGAACCGTCCTCTTACTCGGCCTTCTCAGCTGCAGAGTTTCAACATGTCTCACACTCCAGCTCTGACTCACATTTTGATTTCTCAAGTGTCTCTGCCAGTTGACTCTTCTTGTTGGAGAACTTTTAACTTGGTAAATTTGTGACTATATTAATTCAGGATTGTTTTTTTTTCTTTTCTTTCTACCATCAGAAAAGTCCTGCCTGCTCGTGTGCAGGAGCAACAAGGGCTCAGAAGTGCCTTTATCCCCATCACTACACCGTCACAACATCAGTCAAATGGTCTTTCACAAGATCAGGAAAGAAGATCTGGAGTTTGTATGTTTAGTTTTCCTTCTACTATGTCTCAATTTTCTTATACACAATATGTCACAATATATGGACTGAATCACTGTGTGGCAGGACAATTTTGCTGCATCATCAGTTTAACTTGACTGTGCAATAACCTGTTTGTGATTAGAAATGCAGTGTTTTGATGGTGATGGTTTGCAAATTCAACATGTTATAATATCCTCTCTGTTAGATGGAGAGTCTTGGTCAAGGGACTTTTACAAAGATCTTCAAAGGCGTCCGCAAGGAGCTGGGAGACTATGGACTCGTGCACCACACGGAGGTTGTTATGAAAGTGTTGGACCAGGCCCACAGGAATTACTCCGAGGTGTGTGAGACACTGACTGGACTCAGTTCATACTGTTGTTGGTAAAAATAGAAAAGGCAAACAGTACTGAAGGTGAAAAAAGAGTGTATTCATCACGCTACATTAGGTTGGAAGAGTTCTTGAGGGTTTTTAAAGTGCCGTTGATTTGTGCAGACCACTAATTTTTGACCATGGGTATGTCTATCTGAGGTGATAGAGTGGAAAAATCGAGTAATTCAGATGATTTAAAGGAAGATAAAAGTAGATATTTAAACATGGAACATGATGGGTGGGGTCAGTGACACCAATGAAACTTGTCTGAAAATATAACCTCTCTTGGACTTTTTTTTTGTCAGACAAGAAAATGTTGCGAGAGGTCACGTAGTCGGGAACAGAGGCTCAGATGAATCACTGGAGCGTAGCTTCTTTTTCTGACATTTAACTCTTGTCTTTCTCTTACAGTCTTTCTTTGAAGCGGCCAGCATGATGAGTCAGCTGTCTCATAAGCACCTGATCCTCAATTATGGCGTGTGCGTCTGCGGTGAAGAGAGTAAGTCAGCATCTCTCAGCGGTACAAGCGACACAGCGCGTCCTCCAATGCCCGCTCACCGTCCTCTAAGTTGACTAACATTATGAGCTTGGTCTAATGATATCAAGACTGCACCATGCTCAGCTATAATCTTGACCAGCCTGAGGCCTAGTGGGTTGTTCCTAGGAGGATTACTATACCCTGCCCCACAAACTCTTTCACCTGACAAATTCTCTCACAAGTCTGTACTGCTCAAACTGATAAAGTGAAAACACTGATATTATAAAAGGCATATTTTAAAAGCAAGAAACAGCTGTTGGTGAAGTGCTATGGTATTATACTTATTTGTATGGATGTCACAAAGAGTCTTTATCATTTTCTGTGTTAATTTTTAGTAATCCAGGTATTATTATTTGTACTAAGTGTACTAAGATATCTCCAGTTCAACTAAGTAAACATCAAGAGCACTCAGATAGAGGACTCAGATGTGCCACTCCAGACAGACCAGAGACAGTTTTAAACATAATCAGCTCGAGTGTACTTCAGTGTTTTTCTGTCTGTATTGTTCTTCATACATGAAAAAGAGAAAAAAGAGACACAGTATACCTGGACTCAAATTGGTCAGATCATTTACAAGTGCACTGTGCTTGACATTTTGTCAAGTGTCCTCAGGAGTGATACTTAACCCCTCCTCCTCCCTCTGCAAGTGGCTTCCATTAACACCATTTGCAAAGTGGATCACATGGGTAATTACATTATGTGGGTAACATGATATTCTTGTTTAAAACCTGGGTCGTGATCACAGGATCCTGAATTGACTTTAAATTTCAAATCTTCCTTTCAGACATTATGGTGCAGGAGTATGTGAAGTTCGGCTCACTGGACACCTACTTGAAGAAAAACAAGAACTCTATAAACATCCTGTGGAAGCTTGAAGTGGCAAAGCAGCTGGCCTGGGCCATGAACTTCATGGTACAAATCCATATAGTGTCCCATTTGATGCATGTACTAGCTATAAACAAAGTATTTAATATGAAAAAATGGAAGAGAGAATTATTATCATTATCTTTTCACTATTTTTAAGATGCTAGTAATTCCTTGTCTGTACCTGCAGGAAGAAAAGCATCTTGTCCATGGGAACGTGTGTGCTAAAAACGTCCTCCTGACCCGAGAGGAGGACCGGAGGGCTGGGAACCCCCCCTTTATCAAACTGAGCGATCCAGGCATCAGCATCACTGTCCTACCCAAAGAAAGTGAGTCTATCTGTTTTGTAGTACCCCTCTTGAATCAGCAGAGGGCAGTAGGTTCCCATTGAACACAGTTGCGCTGCAAGAAGTAGTGATGCATTCAATGACTGCATAAAGCTGAATTGAAGATTGTTAAAATGTAAAGATGAATTAAGTTGAACTATTAAAAGTGGGTGCTTAACTGTGTTTTGTTTGTGCTCAGTCCTGATTGAGAGGATACCGTGGGTTCCCCCTGAGTGTATCGAGGACCCCGTCAACCTGAGTCTGGCTGCAGACAAGTGGAGCTTTGGCACAACACTATGGGAGATCTGCAGTGGTGGGGAGAAACCTTTAGCAACACTGGATAACTCTAAGGTAAAATGTAGTGGTTGGACATATAATATATACTGGGCCAAGGTTTATATTTAACCTCAGATGGTACCAGTATTGTGTATTAACCCCATCTTGTCATTAATGCAGTACAACACATGACATGCGGTTTCACTTGAGTTACATATAATGGCTGATTCAATTTGCTGTAATTTCATATTGTATCTCCATTGCCTGTCTGACTGTGACCATTCACAATGACATTGTGGTGAATGTATAGCAGTCAAACTGTTCCCACACCAGTTTGTTAACATTTCTAGCATTGTTCATGTTGAAGAGAGCTTTTTTGAAACTGGCTTGAGGTTTCTCTCTCTGAAGTCAACAGCAGGTTCATTAACTGTAATCAGTTGTCCCTCCAGGACTTCGTTTACATTCCTCTTCTTTTTTTCCATTTACTTCAAGATAAAATCCAAAATGTGTCATTTTGCTGACATGGAGAATCCACAAAGACAGCTCAGTTTCAATATGATTCATTGCATTCACACAGAAAAGTCTGTTCTACGAGGACCACCACCAGCTTCCTGCCCCGAAGTGGACCGAACTGGCTAATCTGATAACCAGCTGCATGGACTACGAGCCCACGTTCAGGCCAACGTTTCGCGCCGTCATCCGTGACCTCCACAGCCTCTTCACACCAGGTCGGTGTATAAAAAGTGTAATGATGTCACAACAGGGAGTTTAAGTCACACCAACGTTAAATCTCAGACGTCCTCACACACATCCTCTGACCCCACACACGTTCATCATAGTGTTCTCAGAAACAAAACCATGAGGAGGGAGCCTCAGTTCCTGTTCTGATGAAGTTGTTGTCATCAGCTGATACTGAAAATGAGACCAGACATGAAGCAGGGATGATGTTCAAGTGCTGATTTGAAAATGAATATCAGTTTCATCTGTGTGGTCATGATTAGTTCAAACATGGCACAGACACCAGATGCAGGAAGACAAATGCTGAGAAGACTTGAGGGTTGAATTCATCCCAATATGAAAATGTTCCAACAAACACAGAGGAGACCTTTTGATCTCAGTTGTTTCTCGGCTGTCACATTTTCTCTGAAGTGTTTTACTTTTGTCTTTTGGTGTCCCCAGACTACGAGTTGATCGTGGACAGTGACATCCTGCCAAACAGGACCGTGGGCTCCGCCTGGTCCGGTGGGGGCTTTGAGAATCAGGAACCAGCTCAGTTTGAAGAGAGACACCTCATATTCTTACAGCAGCTGGGCAAGGTACAAAGATGTTTCATGAAGTTTTTGAGGCTCGTGTGGTTTCAGTTCAGTTGGGTTATTCCTTTTCTTTATATTAAAGGCATTATGGGTGCACTACTGCATTTTATGAGTGGATCATCATAGGATTTTCATTTAACAGACAATTAAGTTAGATACTAACATTTTCTTAGTGTCATGTCACATCACATATCAGCCTAGCCCTACACACCAAGATACCCATTTTGTTAGCAATTTATGTAAGTCCATCAACATATAAACATTTTTGCACAACTTTTCTGCACACCATACACCCACAGCTGGTGCACTGCAAAAGGGTTGTGCAATAAATTCAGCTCACAGGGCTCTGGTCATCACTGGGAGGGAATTCCCAAAGTAAGAAAACACTTTCAGCAAAATACAACTCAGACCTCAAGGATCACTGAATCTGCTCCTGTGTTTCAGGGAAACTTTGGCAGTGTGGAGATGTGCCGGTACGACCCGCTGCAGGACAACACCGGTGAGGTCGTGGCTGTGAAGAAGCTCCAGCACAGCACAGCAGAGCACATACGGGACTTTGAGCGGGAGATCGAGATCCTGAAATCGCTGCAGCACGAGAACATCGTGAAGTACAAAGGCGTCTGCTACAGTGCAGGTACAGTTCACTGGTATTTGAATACCTTTGTTCTAGTGTCTGTCTCTTTAAGAACTAAACTCACACTTATTTTGTTAGCTATAATCTTCTATAATCTTCCACTTTGAGCCTGAGGCCTGGTGGGTTGTTTCTAGGAGGATTACTATACCCCACCCTAGAAACTCTATCTCTCATACATTCCCTTCCAGTTTCCAACACATTTGCCCATTAGATTAAAAACTGCTAGTTATATATAGTTGTTAACATCCATCCACGAAACTTTACAAGTTAACTTTAAACTAGCTGTATCAGGTCTGTCACAGTAATGGTCGGGGGTATACAGTGATTATAAGATCCAGTTAGTTCACACAGTTTGTTTAAATAGCTGTAGCTAAATCTGGTTTTCAACATGTATTGTGATTAATATGTTTATTGTCTGTAGTAAAATTAGGGCCTGTAAAAGTTTGGAGATTTTGTTTGTTTTCTGCCCGTTTTTTCTAAAGCTTCAGGGCTTCAAGTAAATGACATGACATCTGGAAGCTTGTACAGTTTACAGTATAATTATACTTATAATGATAACATGTATTGAATTGGTGAGCTTCACAGGAGCAAGACAAGTGCTTGACCTTTTGTAGTATCATCCACAAGTAACTCTCTCTGGATCCCTTCAGGTCGACGAAATCTCCGTCTGATCATGGAATATCTACCGTTTGGGAGTCTGCGGGATTACCTCATGAAAAACAAAGAACGGATCGATCACAAGAAGCTTGTACACTACACTGCTCAGATCTGCAAGGTGACGCCCTTTGAATGGGTTTATAACATGCTTTTTGGATCTCAAGGTACTGATGATGATTATGATGATGATGATGTTCTGTGTTTCCAGGGCATGGAGTACCTGTCAAGTAAGAGGTATATCCACAGAGATCTGGCAACAAGAAACATCCTTGTGGAGAGTGAGCTGAGGGTGAAGATCGGAGATTTTGGCCTCACCAAAGTTCTGCCCCAGGACAAAGAGTACTACATGGTCAAAGAGCCAGGAGAGAGCCCCATATTCTGGTCAGACTGCTTTCTGTCATGTTTGGTTCTTTCTAAAGAAGAGCTCTTGCCTGAAACACTGTGAGCTGACACTGGGGAACTGTTTGAGATGGCTGAAGTCGTCTTGTGATCTCTCCTGTTTCGCAGGTATGCTCCCGAGTCGCTGACTGAGAGCAAGTTCTCTGTGGCGTCAGATGTGTGGAGCTTTGGAGTGGTGCTCTATGAGCTCTTCACCCACAGCGACAAGATCTGCAGCCCTCCTGCAGTAAGTCACTGCACACTCATGTGTACGCAAGCATGCACAGGTTTTTTCCACTACCTGTTCAGTTCCAGCTCAGTTCAGCCATTTTTATTGCCCATAAGATTCTTTACATTTCTGAATCAAATGATTTGTCTTTTTTTTTTTAACTTGTCATAATTACTATTATTCTCCCCAGGTTTTTATGTCAATGATGGGGAACGACAAGCAGGGACAGTTGATCGTCTATCACCTCATTGAACTCCTTAAATCAGGCAGCAGGCTGCCACAGCCTCTGGGTTGTCCAACAGAGGTAGGAACATGTACACACTATACATGCACAGCATACTGTCATATACACCCACTGCAGTATGTCAGTGGATATTCAACATTTACATATAAACACAATACTTTTGTCCTTTATCCATTTATATTTATGTAAATGCAAATAATGCAATTTAGCTTCAGATAGGAGTCGTATACATAGTGCATTACATTTATTGCATTGTCTCTCCCCTGTCCTCATTAAATAAAGCATAAATAAAATAGAATAGTCATATTTTCATGCTAAGAGTTGAAAAACATGACAGAATTTAGTCATTTGTTCTCTTCATTCATAAAAAGCAGTGCTGAGATTTTTCTTTTTGGTAAAACTACAGCTCAACCTGTTCTGTGGCCATGGACACTTTGTGTTCAGGTCGGGTTCGCAACAATAATTCCAGTGCATGATGAAGAACATATATGCCATGGTTCGATAAAGGACTGCTGCTATGATGCTTGGTAAAGGCTGCAAAGCCTAAAAACTCAAACCTTCCCAGAATGTATTTCATCTTTTCACCATTGCCTGCAGCAAACGTCATGATCACGCGGCCTCTCTCACTTATGTCAGTGCCATTTTCAGGGTGAACGCCTCCCATACCTTTTGTTTCCATCAAGAGTGCTTATTGAGATTTAAGAGGATTTTTTAAGGCTGCTGCATTTTCTAAATATCTTTATTTTAAAATCACCATCACTGGCAGCTACACCAAAATAAAATCACCACTGATGCTTTACAAACTGCTCCCAATGTCAGACAGTGGCAACAGATTCAGGCTGTGGATTTGTCTTGAGTACAGGGCTGTCAGACAGGTTCGTCTGCTGTGTGACAGTGGGACTACAGTATGAACACCTCACACTAA
>OMNW01025231.1:38837-50770 GCA_900303245.1 Selene dorsalis
AAAAAGGTACAATCCTGTGGATTCAATGTCTAGAAGAAGGAGCAGTTTCAGAGCTACAAGTAATGAGGACTGTATATAACTCATCTACCATAATCCTGCAGCCTCTTGGCTACGTCGACAGCCTCGATGTTTGCCGTCTTCTTGAATGGCCTCACATCCAGGATGAACTCGTGAGCTACAAAACCTGTTCAGAGCAACACAACAATATATTAAAACTGACGCCAACAAACTGTCTGAGCCACGGAGGTATGGAGAGCAGAAACAACGCCACACCTTTCCTGCCTCTGAAGAGGACTTTGTAGTGACCTTCCAGCCTCTTGGCCATGTAGTTGGCATTGAGGATGGCCACCTCTGTAGCATGAAGCAGCCCCTTGGCTCCCATCATCTAAAAAACACAGACACACGATTAAAACTGACAAACCTTTTCATAACTTTTCATAAGAGACTAACATTCAGTCATGCAGCTGAGTCCCATCACGTTTCAAATCATCTGAATGAGAACTTATAATAAAACCTGTTTAACATGAAAACAACACAAGACAATGTGGAAAGTATTTGTAGCTGAAAACAAAGTCGCATCACAGGTCAGACAACATCTAAAATTATCACTTTATCATTTAAGGCTTTCGTTTTGTTTTCAGCACATCTTATCTCCGCCGAGCACTTCTTCCTGATTAAACAATAGTGAAATGTCCTGACAACACTTATTGGTCACCTTCCATTCACATCCTGACCTTTAGTTCATGTGACTCTGGCAGTAAAGTCACATGACCTTTGCAGCTCATATGTGACAACATGTGAGAGGAGCTGATGTCACATACAGTAAATATTTAAACACGTAAATGTCAAATAGCAAATCCAGTTTTCTCTGAATTGGTACAAGAAGAGAATCAAAGTCAAGAAGACTCGAGTAAGAAGCTTCATTTTTTAAGAACAGCAGTCTAAAGGTTTAAGAAACACAAGCAATAAGGTCTTTATATTCTCAGCTGACTGAACTGGTCTGGATCTTGTATCTGATAATCTGCACTGACCTTGATGTAAACCCAGGAGATGGGCAAAATGGCACTGGAGCCCCAGGGGGCGGCGCTGATGGTGCCCAGTGAGCTGCTGGTGTTGACCGACTGCATGGGAACCACCGGGTGGCTCGGCAGGAACGGGGCGAGGTGGGCCTTCCTGGTGTGGACGGAGCAGACGGATGTGTAAAAACCCTCTAATGTGATCAGGCTCTTTCTGTAAGTGATGGTGTCCTGCATGGACACGTTATTCTTCTGTGAATAACTAAAAACTTAATTCATGATTCCTTAAGATTTTATTTCAGGCAAAACTTTGATAAAGCCAATTTTTTACTGATTAAAAATGGGATGCAGGTCATCTGTGCAGTAAACATGCAGGTGTGAGTTGTGTTCACTTTTTCTTTTTCTAGTTTAATTACTGACTTACACTCCAATGGGACCCATGCCAGGTCCTCCTCCACCGTGAGGGATGCAGAAGGTTTTGTGCAGGTTCAGGTGAGACACATCAGAGCCGTAATCTCCAGGACGACACAAGCCCACCTGTAAGACAGAGGGAGGAGGAGGAGGAAGATGAAGAATCATCCGGCCACAGTCTCTTTAGGTGCTTTTATGCTGTTTATGGTTTATGGTTTCACAAAATCATTTGTGTTTTTACCTTGAATGCATAATGAGTAAAAAGCATCATATACATATTACATAGATGTTATCATGCTGTAAATAGATGAACTTTGGCCTCTATTAACCTTTATTCTATAAGTTTTCAGTTTCCACTAATTATTAATTTACTGATAAACAGCACTACAAAGTTCATGGTGCTGCCATTTCTTCTCTCACCTGGGCGTTCATGTTGGCACCATCCAGGTACACCTGGCCACCGTTGGCATGAATAAGATCACACACATCTCTGATCTGCTCCTCAAACACACCAAAGGTGGAGGGGTAGGTGATCATCATGGCCGCCAGACTCGCCTTGTGTTTATCCACCTGAGAGAGGAGGCAGGATAAAATATTCATTGGGAATGAAATATGCATGGCATCTTGGCAGCCTGAGGGGTTAAAGCTGGCGCCTGTAAACCACCAACTGAACCGGATTCATGTCCGGCACCAAGGGTGTTTTGAGAGCTTTGTTAAAACACATTGTTTCTTTCCTCTCCCAGGTTTCCTGTTATGTCTCCACCAGCACAAAATGCATTTAATGAACCCTTTAAAAAAAACCTAATGGAGGTTTGTGATTCTTGTAATGCTAAGAAAATTTGTCCTGCAACCTCTGAATTGTGATACGACAAATACAAGAAAAGCTGATTCAATATTGATTAAATTTCATCACATCAAAGCCAGACTGTAACAGACCATTTGGCTACTGACAATGACTTACCTTCCATAGATCATAATCTATTCATGATCAATCACTTTATGCATAATTATTTCAGTGAAGAGTTTCTAAGAACAATGAAAAAGTCTTGTTAAAGTTTGTAGTAATCAGCTTCAGTCTGTAACTCTGGACCCCACGCTCTAAATCTAAGGAGCAGAGGCTGAGGTGTCCTGACTGAATGGATCCTTTGAATCACATAATGCAGCTCAAAGGTGTTACACAGACTCTGTATCACATATCATGCACTGGACAAGGACTCCCGTCTCTGAGAGTCAATTGATCCTCATGTGTCCAACCAGAAAGGAAACAACAGCTCAGTTCTCACCAGCGCTTTGAGGTGTGCCAGGTCGATGTTGCCGTCTTTGTCCACCTCCACCACCTGAACCTTCATGCCGGCCATCTGAGCGCTCGCTGGGTTGGTGCCATGGGCCGATTTAGGGATCAGACAGACCTGGAGTTAAAAAAAAAGTCAGATAACAGCATGAAGACGTTGTGATGCATTTATAGCCTGGATGAAATTCAGCATCTGTAAAAACCTGGCAGGCTACGACTGCATGACTCTCACTCTCCAGGAACAGAAAGGAAGAACTGATATAGGGTTTGTGGGGATCAAGTCCAAACCTTCGACAATAAAAAGTGAATTTCATCACAATTAATTTCCTCCTGCATAAGCTTATATCTAAGAAGACCATGTTGTCCGCAAAGCACATCTAAAAAAAGATAAAATATACTCAGTTTGAAATCAAAGGCAGCTCAGAGGTGATGTCCTTGGCTTCTCTATGTTTAATAAACACCAATAAAGTGCTGAATTAATACAATACATTCTTTCTCTATAGGAAAACTGAAGGTCTTTTAAGGTTTCAGTCTGTGTGGGGAAATATTCTCACTCTTTATTTGAATTTTGATCCAGTCCACACCCACCGCTGGCACCAATGCGTAACCTGCCTTCAGGTCACTAATTGATTTTATCCCTTATTAGGGTGACACTTTGACATTTTGCAACTTAGTCACACAAGGAAACTGGGGCGCTCAGACCTTTGGGTTAGGCAACTTCGATCAACGACTGGCTGGGACAACACTGCAGAGGCCGTCACGCCGGCGACTTGCAGTTATCAAAGTCTTGGAGGCTCCAAATATGGAATCTTGAAAGCAGGTAACCCACAGTGGGATCAGAGCGTTTTCAGCCCCCCCCCCCTCGTTTGCACAAATGGTTGTTAGTTTGGACCTTGACTGTTTCAAGGGATCAGGCCACTATCTAAGATGTTGTTATGTGGGAGCTGTTAAAAATGGCCAAATAACAGTACAAGACAGAAATACCTGCGTCAGCCAGTCTTTAATCTGAGGGGGGCGCCTTATCTCGCCTTGTCCTTTGAGCTACCACCAATCAGCACATCAGGATACTGGAGGAATTTCTAGCCAGCAAACCTGAAACCTGTTGTAGCTCTGAACAATAAAACCAAATTGACTGACTCATCTTTACATGTCAGACCTGTGTCTGTAGAGTATACGTCTAAGAATAGCACAGACATTATAGCTTTATTGCTTTTAGAGGAACTCACATCCTTATAGAAAAACAGGGAGGATTTACTGTTTCACTTTTAGTTGGGTTTATGCAACGCTTTGGGTAATACTCTTATTTGCCTTCTCTGCTCAGAGTTGTATGACGGGACTGATATCACCTTCCTGTCCGCGGATTAAAGCTCCAGACAGGAGAAAGAAAGCTTAGCTTACTTTAGCTTAAAACCCTGGTTATACTGTCTCTGTCCAAAAGTAGTAAAATCTACCTGCAACACATCCTAAGCTCGGTGATTACCACATTATATGTTTGCGTTCTGCTTGTACTGTCCTGTTTATTAATGAACAGGTATATGAGCTCAATCTTCACCTAAATTACAAATAAGCACGTTCTCCAAAATAACTATTACTTGAAGTATATTTTCCTCCAAAACTGTGATCCAAACTCAACCTGGTTTTAGTTTTAATCCCCACATTCCTCTGCGTTATTTGCTCTCAGTGCAGATAGTTAAAAGGCTGTCTTGTTATTAAATCTTATTAACATCAACTTGACATTAATTCACAGTGATTTTTGCTTCGACTTTTCTTATCTCTCAGCAGCAGCACACTTACACTTCTGGCGCTCTCTCCCTTTGAGTTCAGGTAGGCTTTTATGGCAGCCAGGCCAGCATATTCTCCCTGAGCACCACTGGAAGACAGGGCAAACACACCATGGTCATGTATCACACACACACACACCAACATCCTTACCTCAGCACAGTTCAAAGACCAGTTTGCAGACATTACCAAAAGGGGAGAAAACGCAGCATGGTGTGTTGTTCATAAACCCACTGCTGCTGGTACATGGTGATAGACAGATCATGCAGGTGTGTGCTTTATCAGCCCGACCTGTTCTGTCTGCCTTTCTATCCTCAATCACATTTGTGTTAACACTCAAACCAAGCACATCAAATCTACATCACGTATACTGGAGGTTATAAAAGGCAGAACTGTTGACCATCTGCGGGAAGAATCTGTTTAACTATCAATCTGATGTAGTTGTTCCCATAACCAAAGCTTCACATTAACAACTCAGTGATTTTGGTAGAAATTCCCCATAGTTATTACATGATGACATTGAGCAGCTGTAAGACTTGCTGTACTGAGAGTCCACTGTCTGTGGCTGTATTTAAACCAGTGCTGTCAACTAAACATTAACATGGAAGGCATGTTAACATGCTCACAACAGCCATGCTATTATGATGAGGAGGTTTAATGTTTTACATGTTCTCGGCTTAGCACATTAGCACTGACCACAGTTACAGCTGAGGTTCAAAACATTACACATTAGATTTGCAGGTACTTGATGATAAACCAAAATACTGGACAAATTGAAATTCAAAATCTGATATTGCTGATTTATGGAAAGTGAAGAGATCACTGAAGTTAATATGGATCATTCTCAGGGTAACATCAATGCCCACACACGTTGCATTGAGCTGTGACTTAAATTAACATCCATCACCTTTAATATTTTTGTATAATAACCGCTTCAAGCTAGTGGTCAGGGACTAGAGACCTAATAAGTTTATGAGATCTCGGTGAGCTCTCCTCTTACCTGTTTGGCTGGAAGGAGATTTTGTCGTAGCCCGTCACTTCACAGAGGTCTCTCTCCAGCTGTCTGAAGAGCGTCTGGTAGCCTTCAGCCTGGTCCAGAGGCACGAAGGGGTGGATGTTGGCAAACTCCCTCCAGGTGATGGGCTGAAGAAGAAGAGAACAGCAGTGAGCTGGGCTGTGCAGCAAGAACTTTCCAAAAATACTTCATGCAAGTTTTGAGCTGAAACAGATCTAATGAATCACTCACCATGAGCTCTGAAGAACTATTTAGCTTCATTGTGCAGGAGCCCTGAAGAAGAAAACAACATTTTACCACCATGAGTCTCACATAATTATGCCATCAGATGAAATTCAACTTCTTTGCAAACGTGAATATCTTGTCATCTTGAGTCCAGGTGGCACTAACCAGTGGAATCATGCTGTGCACCAAGGAGATGTCCTTGTTCTCCAGGCGCTTCATGTATCGCACAATGTTGGTCTCAGAGTGATAACTGGAAACAAAGATGAACCAGAAAGACAAGAATAGGTTTAACTCAGGACAGACATTATACTCGCAGCTCTGGCCAGCAGCAATGAGATAATCACAGAGCTCTGATCTCAACATGGACCGAGACAACCTGAATCCACAGAGGAAAGGAGAAAAGTTTCCAACATGTCTGTCATGTACCCTGAGTACTGGACAGAAGTGTAGCCAGACCAAATATTGAATAAGCTTCTTCTGGTTTACTGCACTTTAAACAAGATATTAGGTTATACGACCTAAACCTTTTGCACAGTACTGTAGAAGAATGACATTAAGGATTTATGGCATTTGAAGTCCTGCAGGTTGCCATTTAGGCAGTAATAAAGATAATATGGTCGGGTTGAGCTGCCAGCAGAGACTCGTGTTGCCACTAAGACTCTGATTTTTCCACTACTACTGCAGAAATAATTGGTTTAAAAAACTAACTCTATCAAGAAAAAGCACATGCTTTAATTTTGTATAATAAATTAAACCTGATCTTAAAAGATTGTGAGTGGACATCAGGACGAACACTAGCTGTGTGTTTACTTTAAAAGGTCAGAAGAGGTTAGTAACACAAACAGAGTATAAAAATTGAAATATTATATACACCACATACTAATTCCAGTATTTTTTGAGGTAAATCAAACAGTCTGTTAAGCCACAGATGAAAACAGATTTAACAGCAGTAGCGAGCGCAGCAGCCTCATGTCAAATAACTTCACCACTGAAGAGTCTGAAAAGTCAGTTATGCAATATGGTCACTATGGAAGTAATAAAACGGCTTTAACAGCAGCGCCATGTTTAGCAAGTGCAGCTTTGGTCAATGAAACCTGTATTCTGATATTTATAGCCCAACATGTCATAAAGCCATAAACTCAGTATCATGTCTGTGCAGTGTGTTATCACCGGTGAAATGCTACACTGTGTGCTGCAGTGTTGTAATTCAACTGAGGAAAACCAACCTGTTAAAGATCTGGTGCAAGAGGTACTTGCTCGTCCTCTTGAAAGGACTTCCCATGATTCCCTTCACCCGCTCGCCCATCTTCTCAGCGATCAGCTCCTGGAAATGTTAACATTTCAAAATTAAAGCAGGTAGTTTTTGACTTAGTTAAAGCTACCTCTACAAATAAAAAAAACTATCCTGGCCAGGTACAACTAATAATTAAATGGCAATAGATAAACTATAAATAAAATGTGAGTAAATAAAAAAAATCAACGCACAGCTGATGATTCACAGCCGAAGACCCAGAGCAAGTCGTCCAGGTCCCTCTCAGTCACCGTCTCATCCAGAGAGACACCCAGCTGCAGAGGAGAGCACCGACAAAAACATCTGAAATCTTTGTGTCTTTTCACAGCAACACAAGATGATCAAAAAAACACACAACAAAAGGTCAAATAAAAAAAATTAAAAAAATTAAATAAAAGCAGAAACTGACATTTTGGCAAAACTTTATGAAAACTACTACACTATTAAGAATTCAATAGGCATTGTGAAATATTCAACTCATCATTTATAAAGCTTCCTTTCATACAATAGGATTTATACATGTATTTATACTGAGTGGTGTTTTATAAAGTACGGTACTTAGTAAACAAGTGGTAACAACCTGAATTAATTATGAATCACACAGTATTAATGGGTGTTCAATATTTTAGTACATTACTAAACTACCACTAACATCTCCAAAATAACTGGTTCCTGACCGATATACTGCTTGTGTTATAAATGCTTAATCCTCTGTTTTTCAGCAGCCTGATCTGTTCTGCAGCATACTTCTCCATATTTAATGGGATTGCAGGTGGCTGTGGTTTACAAGATGGAGCAGGACCACAAAGGTTGGTGGATCGATCCCCAGTTAATGTAGACTGCACGAAGCCCAAACTGCTCAACATATGTGGTTCACACATTCAGTATCCTCCAAAGTGTTCCTGCCCATTTTGGCTCCAAAATTACAAATGGGTGGGCACCCAAAGGCATTCTGCATCTGTCATAGGTTTGTTTTGTGCCAAGTGAATTTATTTTTTAATGAAATGTGCATGTACCTGCAGTGTCAACCTGCAATGCTGTGGTTCCACCCTAATGCCTGTGTTCCTCTTTAAAATCACAAGGAATGCAGTTCATCCTCACCACTCCCTCGGTGTAGACTCGTAGATTTATCTGCCTCTGCATAGCTCTCTCCAGGATGTCCTTGGCCGCCACGCTACAGTTGATCTTCAATGTGTCGAAGAACATCTCACTGTGCAGCCGGTGTCCTGCTCTCTTCAGACCTGAAACAAAGCAGGTTGTTCATTCGTATGCTCAGTGTGTAAATAACTGAATAGACCTGTAGATCTAGTGTGTAGGATGGAACTGAAGAAGAAACTGGAAAGGTTTTTGTTGCACGAATGAATCCACAATGTCCAGAATGATGATGACCATATCACATGACATATCTTTCCTCTATCACTGAACCAATCACACTGTATAAAGCATCTTAGATTAATCACATGTTGGGGAAACAAACGCATCTAACACACAAAGTCTCACAAAGTGGCAGAAACGATCTGGATCTACATCTGGAAAATTATTCTGCTACTGAATCGATAAAAGGTTGATTTCAAGTAAAAACATCTACCTTCAGCAAGGATCAGAGCAGCGTTGTGTGTCCTCTCAGCGATGTGTTTGAGGCCCTGAGGACCATGGTACAGTGCAAACATGGCAGCCATGTTGGCCAGCAGAGCCTAGAAGGATGCAACGAAGAAAAAAAATTCTACTATATCATCTCATTGACAGACAGCCATTTAAAAAAATCATAAAGAAACAGTTTCCTTCCTTCATTTTATTTATGGGTTAGAAATAATAAAACTGTAGAAACAGTGAACCTGGTCACACCTGTGCAGTGCAGATGTTGCTGGTTGCTTTGTCTCTGCGGATGTGCTGCTCCCTGGTCTGCAAAGCAAGTCGATACACCTCCTTACCAGCTGCATCCCTGAAATGTAAATTTCACTTTTGAGTTTCCTTCACGGGATTTAACGTGAAGCTCTGTCACAGGAAATCAAGCGTTACGTCTCACCTGGTGACGCCAACCATTCTGCCAGGCATCATCCGGACCAGGTTATCTTTAACAGCGAAGAACGCAGCGTGTGGACCACCATAGCACAGAGGGACCCCAAACCTCTGGGAGCTGCCCAGCGCGATGTCAACTCCGAACTCACCAGGAGGACGCAGCACGCAGAGAGCCAACAGATCAGTGGCACAACAAGCCAGGGCCTGGAGCAGGGAACACATACGAAGTGAAACACATCGTTTTATGTGGTCGTAAAAAAGACTCTTCTGACTAATCTCTTGTGTTTTATATTTATGACGCAAAAATATTGTGGATTTACAAGAGCGATTTCCTGCAACCACAACTAAATGATGAAACCTATCCCAGCCCTCTGGCTAAAGCCACAAAATGCCAAGTAAATATGTTAATATGAAGCTGTGTTGTCAGTGTAAAACTTTAGGTGCAGCTGTGGGGTACTCAATTGCTTTCGTCAGACATCTAGACAATAAAAATTCAGATACTGGACATGGACACCTCTCTAGTGTAACCACTGCTAAAAACCCCATTGCATCCTGTGGGAACTGCCTCTTACCCCTCCTTTGTGTGCACGGTCCACCAGGGCGGTGAAGTCCTCCACCCTGCCGTCAGTGTCTGGATACTGGAAGAGCACACCGCTCACATCCTTCCCACTGAAGTCCATCTCATGAGGCAGCTTCAGCACCGTTTTCACCCCAATGTAGCTGCAACAGAGGCATCGAAGCTTGAATTTTATACACATAAGTTGTTTTGAGAGCAGAGCTCATGCACTGTTTGTGAGTGCAGAGTACATACTTGGCTCTGGTCTGCACCACAGCAATGGTCTGAGGGTGGCAGCGTGGGTCAATGTAGAAAGTCCTTCTTTTGTTCTGTCTGAGAGAATCAAACACAAATAGCTGGTTAGAGAACAGCGGCCATCAAACTGCAAGTCAGACCTGTGAGGCAAAACACAAATTACATCTGGAGTTGAACTTTATTCTCATCTATTTCTAATAACACTTCTAGGATTATAAGTAGCTTTAATATGTGCAGACTGTTCTCCACCTGTGGCACAGCTGCATGGCCTCAGCAGCAGCCGTCCCCTCGTCGAGGAGGGAGGCGTTGGCCACGGGCATGCCTGTGATGTCACAAATCATGGTCTGGTAGTTGAGGAGCGACTCCAGGCGACCCTGAGAGACCTCCGGCTGGTAAGGAGTGTACTGAGTCACCCTGAGAACAAGACACATGTTATGAATCAGCAGAGCGAGTCTGGACATGAGGACAATGGCACAATGTTGGCGGGATTCAAAGAGCCGAGAGGGGACAGCAGGACGCATTGTATGTCTCCCCACGATCCTGGGATTTTGGAAAAAAAAAAAAAAAAAAGTGGGCATAGACTGCTGATTTGTTTTTTTTTGGGTCAAAGAAAATCTTTGCGTGTGAGAAGTACATCATCAGATCTCACATGAGTAAAGTCTCAAGTCACACAGCTTCCTATTAAAGTCACGTTACTGTGCACCACAGCAATTTACCTTAAAATGAGCAACCAAACCTTATGAATAAACATCATTAGTTATCTGTGACCGTATCGGAGGGGGAAAAAACAGAACAAGCCTTTAGCACTTTAAGATGTCTGAGGTCAGGTCACCTGAGGTGAAGCACTCACCAGCCTGCATTCTCCAGGAGATTTCTCTGGATTGGAGGTGGCATCGAACAGTTGTAGTAGCCCATGCCAATGTAGGACCTCCATACTTTGTTCTTTGATGCAATCTTCTGTAGACTCTCAAGAATCTCATTTTCACCTGTAAGATAGTCAAAGAGAGGCAGACATGTTACAGACAAACAGTAGCTTCAACAAAAGTCTGCTAACATTGTTTGCCTGGGCATGACTTTAGATTTTCATTTGTAAGAATGGGACAGTGACAGGCTTCAAAACATTACAATACTAAGACAATAAAATGTGCCTACATGCCTGATTTTATGAGATTATTCAGATTCAGGGTTTATGGGAGTATTTCCTTCACTAGATTAACCATGAACAGATGTTTCCATCTGTTTCTTGACTGGATTATAGAAAAATGTAAAGCATCACAATACATGTCACAGATACTGCATTTCTCACTGACTTTACATTTCTGTCCGACACCACACTGATTATATCAAAAAACAAGATATGATGATCTGATGAACAACGTTGTGTATCTCATGTGCAGAACATCAGTGCGGCGTGCAGTTAGTTAGAGGTGCCATGTGTCCCTGATGCACTTAGATCAGCAGTGATTAGTCAATTCGTCAAATGTGAGAAAATTAATTTGCCGTGTACTTTGATTAATGATGGATGGTTTAAGGCAGTTTTTAATTAATTTATGAGTCTAAACTGGTGGTATATTGTAACTTTTTTTTTTTTTTTTTTACTGTTTTTGGAGAAAATAATTAGCAGGGTTTTGAAAATAATAATTTGTATCTGTCCTAAATAAAGTTTGACTCTCCAAATTCGTAGCGTAAACAACACCATCACTGAGACAGAAAGCAGCTACTAAAGATGAGAGGGCAATGCAGCTGTACCACATGTCTGTCTTCCCATCAAAACAAAGACCAGACCCATACGGTTTCTCTCCCGATGGCCAGTTATTTAGCCTCATTCCCCACTGCTGTAAGGGAGCTCTGCCAGTGCACAACCAGCCTCTGAGATTCCTCTGGCCTTCCTGGCTGCCTAGCAACTCCAAGGAATGGACAATACTGCCCGTCTGAACCGAGAGCCCTGACTACTCCCGTTTTCTGGAGAAGAAAGACACCTCTAGCCCTCAGTGGTGAGAGAGAGACTCAGTCAGCCAGCCAGTATACAAGTGGATATTTACAGCGTCTTCGAAAGGCGAGAGAAAAAAAAAAAA
>OMNW01025231.1:50790-69076 GCA_900303245.1 Selene dorsalis
GAAAAAAAAAAAATGCAGATTCAACCCCCGGCAAAAGTACTTGGGGGTGGTGCAGCGGCCAAATCCAGAACAGAAAATCAGAATTTAGTGACTGAGGATTATCAGCAGGTTCTGGGTGAGCTGTTGGTGTGTATTTCGGTGTGTGTATCTGTGTGAGTTTGTGTCGGTTTAAGGAGGAGTGCTTTCCCATGGTCCCGGAGTTCTACGGGGCAGCAAAAAAAGCCTGATTCAGAACCATCCAGGAGGCCTATTGTTGGAGAGAGAATCCTTTGCTGGCTTTGCAAACTGAAGCCCTCCAAAGCTGAACAAGCAGAAAACCAGCACGGCCTCCAGTTTGTTCCTTCAGCATGGCTTGCTGCATTATGAAATCCGGCAGAGTCAGAGGAGCGGCTGACACAGGGCGGATCAGAGTGACGAGGAGGAGGTGATATGGAAACGCCACAGTTACACCTGAGCTTCTTTATCTCACTTTCCATTGGTCTTATTAATCTCAGGATAGTTTATGGTCACAGTCATTTCAGACTGTGTGTCAGCAGTTATTAACAGTGCATAAGGTCTCTTAGATTAAGGAGAGTATGTCTGGCTTAGGTGTTCATTTAATAGTTTAACAGACTTTCAGTATTGTCTTAATCAACTATTTGAATATTGATTAATCAGTTAAATCATTTTTCCCTGGCAAAAACTGGCATAAATCTCCCTGTCTCGACTCTTCACTTGTGAAATTTGCCCTTTATCTTTATTTGATGAAGTAGTTAATGGCTTAATTTGAGATTTGGAGACTGCTGGTCAAACAACACAACACATGCACAATCACCACTCTGGGCTTTAGGGGATTGTGACAGGCATTTCCCCACTGCTTTTGTGATGTTAATTGACAATGATAATCTTGATAAGCGCCTCATTATACTGTGTTATTGTTTCACAAAATTCTGATTTGCGATTAAAAAAAATGAATTAACTCATTGAGGGAATTGAATAAAAACAAATTATCATAAGTAGAAGCAAAAAGCAGAAAAAAAATTATGTATTTGCATGTGAGAAAAATCATTATTTATGTAGTCAGGCATCATTCATGTAGCTTTCTGCAGTGCCACAGAGTAAGCAGCTATTTCACATCAACTACTGAAGTCATGCATTTGAAATTATTGTCTTGATCTCTTGTTTATGAGCTTCTGGTTAAATTAAACTCATTATTCTGTGTATGGCTGTATCTGCTGCAGGAAATAAGGACTTAAAATGTCCACGCATTGCAAATGAAGAAAGAAAAAACACACACACTGATCCAGGCAGATCCCATGCAAAACATACGAAAGTCACCTTATTAGGAACCCCCTCGGCTGTGATGTAATGTGAACGCTGTAACCAGATTGAACTGGACTTGGGACCGGAGCTCAAGGCTAAACTTTACACTCCAGTTGCCATCCTATGAGCATCGGCTTCCCAACAGGAGATTGGTGCCGCTCGCCGAGTTTCGCAAAAACAACTCCAAATATGTTCAAAGGAAGACTTAACAGGGGAGTGCGCTCCACGGCACACAATAGAGGTGCAACCTACATTTCAGCCACTCTCTTAGCTTCATTTAACGCCCGATTTATGTGGGAAGAAAAAAAAACCTCACCGTGTAAAATAGCTGGAGCCCAGTGGGATAAACAGCCTCCTTTTACGCACATTTTTTTTATAAAGGACTATTTACCACTATGAATCGGGTTTGGCACAAGTGCATCGAGGCTGATCGCGCAGTGTTTCATCAGAGGGATGTATAGATGATAAATATAAATATCTTATTATAGCAATGACACACATGGTCAAAATGAAGACAAACTTACACACTGGATCATCCATTTTCATACTCCACCGCATACGGATGGAGGCTGGAACTGTGTTTTCGATCAACTGGTCGATCGACTGTAAAAAAGAAAAAACAAAAAGCGTAAGAACATAAACGTGGATGGACAATAATTCAGATTCAGATATCGCTCAGAGCAAGTGTCTCCATGCAGGGTTTTGCTTTAATAAAGAAAACGAAAGGATGTCTTTGGGCCCATTTTTTTTTTTTTTTTGGAGGGATGAGTAGTAAGTCTTACCTCGACTCCCAGAAGATCCAGCATTTCTCTCTTCTCCCTCTCACCTGGACCGATGTGCCGCTCTGCAAAATCATCATGCTTGGGTAATATTCGCTCTATCTGTCTGGAGGAGACGGCTGCAGACGTCCTCAGACCCCGGGCTGCTGCTGCTAGGGATGCCCCGCTGTTTCGGATCCTGCACTGAAGTTTCCAAACCACGCGGCTCTTGTCACTCAGATGCCTGCACGGTGCGCTGGGATTCACCGACTTGGCCAAGAAGATCCCCCAGGACTTGGCGCAGCTCTGCATCTCTAAATCACTTTGCAAGACAAGTCTGCAGTGAAGCCTTTCTCCTTCTTCTTCCTTCCCTTTGCTCAGCAGAGTTTTTCCCCCCACCGAGAGTGATGCGATCCCTGCAGGAGACTCTGCCAACTCCTTCAAACTGCAGAGTTTATACGACTGCACAGTTGCACAAGAGCGGACCAATCAGAGCGGAGATGCTGCGTGACGTAGTGACGAGCCCCGGTCAAACAGCTGCTAAACTTTCTCACGTGCCCACCTTCTCCTGGCCAAGAGAAGAATGTAAAAAAAAAAAAAAAAAAAACATGGAGGTATCACTCCGGTGATCTTTCAGGAGCAGGGCTCGGTCTCAAAGTCCTGAGCACCACGGAGCCCACGCAGACTTTGGCCAACCCCAGGGTGTGTTCAGTGATAACGAGTGAGTGTGTATGGAGGTGAAACGCTGTATGAGAAATTGGATTGGCACATTGTGACACCCTGACCTGCAGGCATCAACCCAACGGCCAGTTAATTGCTATGTAGAATAAACACATGCACAGATGATGACTCAGACGTGTTGGCATTTCTTTTTGGTTGTTGTGCAGCACCACTTATTTCACACAGTCATATGTCCCCTTCAGCACACAAGCCTTTGACCCATAAGACTGCTCAGTAATCCATCCACGGATGAAAGCATACATTGAAATAGAGAGAGTACTTGCAGATAAATTCAGATTATTTTTTAACCCATGCCTTAATTTCAATTATGAACAGATGATGCTATGAATTGTGGCTTGATTTTAAGGGATCACTGCTGCTTCAACAGGCCCCACCCTGATGTGCACGTGCAGATAGTATTGGAGGAAATATATATATTAAAAAAAAAAGACAACTTGAAAACACCTATGCTCCAGAAAAAGAATGAATGTGAATGACACATTGTGTCACCTTTTTGTATATGAAGTGGCTGGTTGACACAAAGTCTGTCCTACGTAGCATACAAGCAGTCACTTGTCCTGGTCCCAACTTTGTACAACATCCCTGCCTCATAATGTCAGATCACTACGTCAGTATCCTGCAGTTACCTTTGCAAGATCAGACAGGTCATTGTTGCTCATTCGATTCCTGTGGTTCTCCCAAAACATTTTCAGCCATGTGTATAATTCATGTATATGTTTTTTTTTTCTTTCGCTTTGTGTTTCAAAATGACTTCAGAAAAGTAAAGTAAATAAAGATTAATGTCATAACTGATTCATCTGCCAGTTAGCTTCACATCATTTTCAACATCAGTAACTCACTTTAAGATGCACAGCACACCATCATAATTTCAATCCAGTGGTTTTGTTGAACCAGCAGCTCAAAATCATCTCATGTAAGAAGCTGGAACCATCAAATATGGAAATAAAAAGGCTTTAGATTATCGGTTCAATCAATATAGTTTATTTTCTTTAATTAATCTTCTATTGACCCATTAAACATTCATTCATTCATTTTCTATACCGCTTATCCTCACTAGAGTCACGGGTGAGCTGATGCCTATCTCAGCTCCATTAAACAATTTATTTATTTTAAGATTTCCAATAATTACATCTGGTTAAAATGTTATCAAATCAGAATGACATCTTCAGTTTCTCTGTTGGGTTTAGAAACCTAAAAAAAAAGACAAAGTGAGGTTGGTTTGGTCGCCACAGTTGCAGAAATATGGATTGCCAAAAAGCTTCCCAGTCCTGACAACGTTAAACAAAAAGGAATAACCGTTATCAGTAGAGTGTGTTAATGGTAAACAACAGGATCACTTTAATGCGAGCTGCAGGTGGAACAGCAAACAGTCGTCCAGGTGAATCAAGTATTTCAGCTCTTTAATAGGACGATAAGGACCGAACGTCTCTGATCAGTGTCTCTGTTCTGTGAAGCTCAGATATGGGTTTGATCGACTGGTTGATTGAGCAACATCAGTTTTTAATGCACCAATGTTTCTCGCTTCCATTTGCATTTTTGTTCTATTTTTTAGCCAAAGGTGGATATCTGTCGTTGACATGCAGGTATGTAGATATAGATCAGATGATTGACTTTATTATATTCTGAACTGCATTTGAAAAGCCAAGAAATTCATTAGTAATGATACATTACAGGGCGTCATTACTATGGGATGTACTAATACTGGGGCCCATCTTTCAGAGAAAGGATATGAATCAACCAATCAATCAATAATAATAATATATTTGTCAGATGATATTTATCCCCACACTGGAGAAGCTGCAGTGTAAAAAAGGCTGAGATGTTGATGAATCATTCACTCTGAAATCAATTAATCAAAAGACAGTCAGAGCTGTAGCTGTCAACGTGAGCTTCTGTCGACAGGTACCTGTTTGTTGCTGTTGGAGGATGTGTCCTGGCAGTTGTCACTATGGGCATCTACAGCGCTCTTCTGTTCATCTCCACCTTTGTCTTCATTCTGCTCTTGGGCTTTGTGGATCCAGGCGACATCCACACCTGGGTGTTTGGTATCCAGATGTTGTGGCAAACCTTCTGGCACCTGCTTATACAGTACAGGGTATACTGCTTGCATGAGCCTGTCAGCATCAGGTAATAATTTAAAATCAATTAAATAGATTGTAAAAGTAATGATGCTACCTGCCTGATCTTGATGGTGCCTCTGGGCCTGGTCACCTGTAGCTGTAACTGATATCATCAAACACCCACGTCTTGTACTTTCAGATTGCTTTGGGCAGCGTCTTCTTTGATGCTGCTCACTCAGAGAATCACCTCAGTTTCCATGGATGTCCAGGAGAAACAAGTTTTGGTCACTTTTAATGCTTCATCTAGAAAGAGGTGCTGGATGATGCTTCTCCCGCTCATCAGCTACCTCCTCAGTTTCACCACACTGCTCGGTGGCCCTTTGTGCCTCTACAGCCAGTTCGTGTCCCTCATGCAGGGGATCAGTCTCAGACCTCCACCCTGTCCACTGGGAGTGGTGTTTGTAAAGATGATGCAGATGTTACTGCTGGAGTTAGTCAGATTTTGTCTGCTCTGTTTCATAACACAAAACATCCCTGATCCTTCTCGCTCTGCCGTTCTTAGTGGCATCTTGTGGGTTTGGGGTTTTGCACTGGTCCTGAGGATCCAGTATTACTCTCATTGGAGGATCAGTGAATGCCTCAATAACGCAGCTGGATTTGGATTTCACGAAAACCCCTCTGGAGACTGGTGCGGACTATCTGATGGGGATTTCTGGAGCACCGAGTCGTCGAGCCGAATCTCGGAGTTTGCCCGTCGATGGAACAGCACAACAGCTTCATGGCTGCGTCGGCTGGTTTACACAAGGAGCAAACATTTCCCAGTGTTCATGACTTTTGGTTTTTCACTGTGGTGGCATGGTTTACACTTAGGTCATTTTGTGGGGTTTTTGACCTGGGCAGCAACAGTAACAGCAGACTACTACATACACAGGTGCGTGCACCCAAAGCTTTCCTCATCATGGAGGAAGCTGCTATACTCTTGTTTAGGCTGGATAAACACTCAGATGATCATTTCTTGTGTTGCTATAGCTGTAGAATTAAGAAACATCTCCGGCTTGAGACTTTTGTCTGTAACATACGTCAGTCTGTTTCCACTTTGTAATATACTTCTGCTGGTTTTACTATTAAAGCTTAACATGTTTAGGTAAACCACTGAAGTAGTCATGTGAGCAAACTCCCATATCTACATATTTGTGACAAAACACATAAAACCATCATCACATAAAGGCAAACCATCAACCACCAACAGTTTAAAAAAGGCGTCCTCTAATAATCCCCAAGGGCAAAAAAGCAATTTCGTGGAAATTGTTGTGGGAGATCAACGTACACATGTATTCTGGCTGTGTCTTGTTACAAAACATTTTGTCCTGAAATGCACTGTACTCTTGGTGGCTGCCAAAATCAGCAACAAGACTTCACTCGCTCAAGAAGCAACTGCCATCCATCCATTCCATAATAAGTCACAATCACTAACAGATCAGTAGAAGACTGGCTGGGAATTGGCTTCACTGAGAGACATCTACAACAGTTTGTAGGAAAGGTTATAGGCATCATAATAATCATACAATCTCAATAATTTGATGTTATTCTTCATGTGTTTTTATGTTATGCTGCGTGTTTATACTATGTTATTTATCTGTAAAATCAAAATGAATGATGTATATATGTTTTTTTGGTTTTTTTTCTGTTTGAAATGAATAATGAAATCCCATCATGCCTAACAAACAATAGGTTGCAAATTTGGATAAAGGGTAAAAAAAATGCATTATTCACTGAATGGCAATAGATAATGATAATTTATTCAAATGACTGTTTATCTTGAGTAATCTTAGAAGTTAATGTAGCTGGAATACAAACAGCCACCATTACTGTGAAATACACTGGGCTTCATGGAAAAACGGCCACTGGATTCATATCTGCTATAGCCAATACTTAAGTTGACTTTTTTCTTATTTAAATCTGCATTAACTGATATTTTTGATGTTGGCATCAGAGTAAGTGACATGTCATGTGAGGAGAGCAACACGCAGTAATAAACTTAGAAAAAGCACCAACTAACCAGCTCCTCATATAAAACAATGGGAAGTTCTTGAAGTTCAGACAGGATGGAGTAAACATGACCTACTCCACAGGAAGTGCAAACCAGTGACTCAGGGAAAATAAAGTGAAAATAAAGAGCCAGATATTTTTCTCAACAGTTCTTGAAGCAGTGACTAAAGTTACATTCATCAAGTGAATCAAATGAGTCATGCTGCCCTCTAGTGGTCAAAAATCGGTTACTGCAGGTTAACAGGAGCTGACTGGGAGTTTTGTTAATGGTATGGCCAGCATGATCATTTACAGCTGTTTACTCACCAGTCTTGCCAGGAGCTTCAGTCATTTACAAGACAAGAGGTTATATTATGCCCCGTGAGCAATGCCTCTTCCTTAGGGCAGCCTGAACCCTACAGTGATTTCATAAAGTAAAGAGATAGTCTGGAGTTAGCTGGTTAGCACACAAACTTAAGTGCAAGAAAGAAATAAAAGCAAAGAAAGCTTTCAAAAGCTGGAAAAAGCTCTTCGAAAAAATCAAGGAATTAGCAAGCAAGTTTAATTTAAGGCTTCTAATGGCCATGTAACAATAACAAAATGCATAAATAGCACCTTTAAAATGATTTTACCAAAAATAGAAATTCATGTTTAAACTTCACAAAAGATTTGAGGTTAAAATTTTGCTTTTTTGTTTGTTTTTGTGCAAAATACCCAATGATCCACAATTATACTGATATGAAGGCTTGAATACAGTAGTTCACTATATACAGTATGTAAAATGAATTTATTTCATTTCAAAATACAGTTGAATGTGATTCGGTAAACTGTTTTCGGAGCACAAACTTTATCCGGGTACTCTGTAATGATGCAGTATGTGATGTATTGTAAATGTAATAAAGTGTGCTCTGGACTGTTTTTGTCACTCATCTGACATCTGCATCCTCATTTTGCAACAAAGTTTCTCTTCTTTCCTTCCATAGGTTGCCAGCAACAATGCCCAAAAATAACAGCAGTCCAAGGTTTCTGTTTGAGACAAACTTCTTCCAGCAGTCGTCTGGATTATTGATGTCCAATGTGTAAATCTAAAGGAGAGAAGAGACACTATGAGATGTCGGGTTAGGAATCAAAAAGCTTGGTCATGGGTTTGAAAAAAATTGTTTTCCAAACTCTTGCCTGGTGTGTTAGGTGGATGGCCACTGTGGACAGTACAGCATAGTAAGGTAGAGTCTGTTCAGCATTGACCCCAGCTACAACGAGTCCTGACATCATGGCCGCAGTGAAGCCGCTCAACCAAGGTTTGGTTTGCCCCTGGAACCGCAGCGCAGTGGATTTGACCCCTACTTTGATGTCATCTTCCTTATCCTGGTTAAAAAAAAGAAGAATGAAATTAAGTCATTAAATCATTAAGCTTATATTCTACTCCAGAGTGATTGATTGTGGGCACAGCATTAACGCTAACATACAATGTCTAGATTGCAATAGGATAAAAACAAAGGAACAGTTTGCATCTTGAACTGGTGCAGAAAAGCAACCCGAAGCTAGCATGGTGCCACAGGAGTGCTATGCAGTATACAGTGGGTAAAACATTATGTCACAATGTATTTCTCCTAATTTCAAATGTATTAGTGCATCTGATGGCGTTTACCATTTAGACAGTTTGACCATATGATAATTCAGCGCAAATAAAAATTATTCAGCCCTCTGGTTCACCTGATGTGCATATATGGTGTCATATATCAACGTCCACATCACTCCTGAGAAATACAGCGGGAGGCACACGGACCAATCACAGGAGCCCTGAACAGCGGACCAGCCGAGCAGTGCTCCCCAGTTAAAGGTGAGGCCTAAAGAAAAGGACCAGATCCACCTTTAGACTAGGCACTAAACAATACTCGAGGCACTTTTATACAGTTAATCTTATTAAAGTATAGTACACTGCAATACCTAGCACAAACTGTGGCCAATATGTGATCCTCTTCATCAGCGGGTACGTGACGACCAGAGACAGTGAGGCAGCACCCAGAGCTATGCTGCGAAGAGCATTATCAAAGCTTTGGGTCAAACTGGGCTAACAACTTAGCATAACATGAGCACACTGCATGCAACAAAGACACAATATTTTTGTTTGACATAGACACTAGGTTATTTATGATCAATACACGGACCGACAACACTGACTGTACCTGTAATAGTTGAGACACAAGAGAACCCCAAGTGCAAGAGATAGCTGTCCCCCAAGGAAGACTAGTGCCTGCATTTGAGAAATCTCCCCTGAGGCAATGGGTCGTGTGGCAGTCCTGGACACCTGCACAACAATAATAACAATTATAATGATGAGAAGAAGAGGAAGAAGAAAAATCTTTGACAAAATACAGTCAAATCAATGGTTAAACGACACCGTTTGCAATATAAATACCAGAAAATTACTGCATGTGAGTTTTATTATACCTTTTTGTCAAAGTCTTTGTCCCACATGTCGTTGATGGTGCAGCCTGCTCCTCTCATTAGCAGAGCACCTGTACCAAAGAGAGTGAGCATGCCCAGATGTGGGAGGCAGCCAGGGTCAGAAGCCAGAGCAATGCTCCATGTACAAGGGAGATAGAGCAGCCATGTCCCTGTGATAAAAACACACAACAAAACACGTGTATTACACAAGAGTACAGCAAAACAACTTTGACTTAATCTCAGATTTTTACATGAAATTCACAGTGGGTCAGTCCTGTGGGTTTGAATCCAGGCGAAGACAAAAGTTACATCTAAAATAAATTTAATTTCCTCTGTTTACAAATCCAAATGGAGGCACTCTGGGATTACATCAAGAGACAAAAAGACTTTGAGGTGGTCTAAATTCACAGAACAACTGTGGCAAGTGGTAAGAGCAAAAACAATAAAACTAATCAATTAAAATGTCTTGCACAATACTGTAGGTCACTTAAATTTACTCCAGATGTGATTTTAATTACAAATAAATGTACAAACCAATGGGTTTGTCGAGCCTCATCAATCGGAGGTATGGCTGAATAGGCGCTGGGGCTGAATTCACAATCGTAGCAGCTGACAAACTGAACGGCCTCGTCCCATATTTCTGAATTTCACGTAGTCTGACTGATGGGCGGATTGCACCCCGGCTGTAAAACACTCTTTTTAACACGCTGGAGTCCGAGTGGAGCCCGTATGTAGGTCCCATCCCTTCCTTATGAAGGAAGCAGTCTGACAGAGAGGAAAGACAAGAGTAGGCTCCATGGTGGACCCTCCTCAGGACGGTCAGAGTCAGCCGGCTGGTCAGCTTGGCTGGGAGCATGGTGGGTCCCTGAAGTCACACTGACATGGTCGTTTCTCCTCAGCGTCAGTGTCACCCCTGAACACAAAAAAGCAGAACCACACACACACAAAGGTTTGACACTGGCTTTTTCACAGAGGAGGGGTGATTTGCTTGAGCAGGCATTTCCTTTTGTTCCTACACTGAATCAGATGCACAAAGACTGACATGTTCGTGTGAGTCTCTTAGCTGCGTGTCTGCGTGTGGCTCCACCATTAGTGAAGTGTTTCAACAGTCCTTCGATTTATTTTTGCTGTGAGGGTCGCGATAATATAACTAACAATACAATACTAATATAACTAATACAATACTAATATAACTAATACAGACTCATACCGAAAAGGACACGTTGTTATCGCCATGCACTTCTCTGAAGTATTAATGCACGATCCCTCCAAACAGACTCAACTGATACTCGTCTAAGTTAACCTGCACGAGACAGATTCAATCAATCAATCAATAAATAAAAAACGTTAACGGTGAAACCAACATACACTGTTAGAGAAGAGAGGGAATCAATTTTGAAGGACGGAGGCTACACCGGTGGCTGCGGCGGCACTTCCTGTTATTGTACGCCGGATATCGATCCGGGCGAAACAAGGTTTCAACTCGGAACCAATGACAGCCGACATCTGCTGTCTATGGATGCTCTCATTGATCCAGATCATCGTTATCTCTTGGGAAACAAATTGAATCGAAGGCAATTGGACTTGTATTTGTCTAGACGTTTCACCTCTTATCCAAGGAGCTTCATCAGGTCTGCATCGGTCTGACGAGTCCTGACAAACAGTGGAGTCAGACCCAGGTATTTAACCTCTGTGTTAGTGTTCACAAAACTACTTGTGTTAGGTAGAGTTTCACTTGACCATTGTTAGAGTCATGTGAGTGAACGACAGTCGTTAAGAGTCATGTGAGGTACAGATGAAAGAGCAGCATTATAAATGGGAGACATCCTCCCAGTTATTGCAAAAATAATCATAAAAAATATTTATTGCGATTTTCATATAGATTTGTGAATCAGTATCATCAATAACAGCAACAACAGCAATAATAATGAATTACGTTGAATTTCTTCTTCAGTTTCCTTTTTTTTTTACAGCGTTACCAGAATTGATGTCAAACGATAAATACTTACATAAATAAAACGGATAGTTTGCTTTTATATCATATTTGATTTTAAGCTAAAACGAAAGCAAGGGGAGCTGTGGGTGAAAAGTGAGAAATAAAACCACACTGGTTAACAGATGGTTTCCTCTTCTCCTGATGCACGTGAAGTTAAGCCCATCCACCTCGAGCTGCTACGACAGTAACATCACATATGTAGACTGAAAAGACCAGTCGATCACCGGGCTAAATTGCATCTATTCTGATCATCTATCGATCGTTTAAGTTTAGTTTATTGATAACTGACCCCCTCCTCCTCTGTGAGCAGCGTCCACTGACTTTTATTTTGAAGGTGATGTGACTCGGCGGAAGTGAAGTTGTAGTCTGAATCCATTGATGGTTTGTCGCTGCAGAGGAAGCAGTGAGTTGTAGTCGCGGGAAAAATGGCGGAAACGTGCGGTCTCTTCATGTTATTCGCAACAACGGTTGAAAACATCGCATCGTAAACACCACCCTGTCCTCTCCTGCCTGCATCAGCACAAAGTCTGCGCGCAGCGGTACGTATGTGGCCAAGTTTTGTTTACGCACATGTCTTTCGATTGTGTTGTGTCGTTTTTACGACTCCTTCCTGTTGAACTAAACTAACTGAAAGTTAAATACCCGTGTGTGGTGCCCGTACCCGTGTTTGATTTGCAGTAACCCACGGTTGCAGCAGCTGTAAAGTTCACCAGGAACAAAACACACGGATGTTCGTAAACCCTGAGAAATGCAACGTTTGTTTTCAAACCTCTAGGTGTGTCACTGCTGTGTTTTTGGTGCACGATCTCCTGGACCTCAGAGGAATGCAAGATGCAAAAAGGTATTTGCTCCATTTAGTTTTTCTGTCAGCATCTGAGTGTTGATTTATTGTTGTGCATCAATTTACATTTAGTATTCAACGTTATCCTTTACTCACCTCCTCAGACTCAGTGCACTTTTCCACCTCTGGCCACATGACTGACAGTAACACTGTCACAGAGACATCCCTGGTCAAGTCTTTCCAATGTTGTCGCTGCACGATCATCTTCAGATCCAAAGTCTTCCTTTTTGAGCATCTCAACATCGTGCATGGCCTTCCTGTCGACACGGCTCTAAGAGAAGCTGGTCTGAAACACCATGAGACTATCACGGTATATACCGGGAACAAAAGAAACAATTTGGGAAATTTTCAATGCCAGCATTGTGACTTTAAAGCTTGTAGCCAAGAGAACTTATCCGAGCATGAAATACGATGTAAGAAAATATCAGAACATCAGAATGGGATAGTAAATCCGGTCTGTTCAGAAAACCAGGAGACTGAAATAATTGAAATTTCAACAGAATGGGACAAGGAAGGTGCAGAGGCTAAGGAGAGTCTCTCAGATAAATCTGCCCAAAAAACTACATGCACAGTTAACTCATCAAAGGATCTGAAAACATACAAGAGACCTTTGCAAACCATCACCAAATACTTTCTACCACCATCGGGATCACAAGGAGACCCCACAGTGAAGTTATCTGAGAACCCACAGCCTTCAGAAATCAGGGAAATGCAAGAGACTCTAATTCTGAAAGAATCCCCCTCAAGCTCCAGCCCAGAGAGTAGTGGTGTGTTTAAGGTCACTGCAAAGTCTATGATTGATATCTCTAAACAAGCGTCTCACCGATTCCTGCTGGATGACCACCTTATAAGTTCTGAGTTGACACCACCAGAGCCTGTGGAACAAGTAACAAAAAGTCCTCCTAACAAACGGGGCAAGAGGAGCAATGATGAACAACTGGGAGGTAGCCCTACTAAAAAAGCAAAGTTTAGTAAAAAACAGGTAATGCTGCCAGAGGAAGCAAAGGAAAAAGAACAACAATCATCAAGCAACACAGATTTTTTGTTTGAAATTAGTGAAGATGAAGAAGAGAAGATGGCTAATTTGTTCAGTGGAGACACAGAAAGCCCAAAACGTTATTTTTGTAAGCAGTGTGACTACAGTGCTATGGGCACCAGAACCATATCTGCCCATTACCATAATTACCACCCCTATGTAAAATATAACCTGGCCTACATTCAGGATCAGAGCGATCAGAGTGCTACCTTTCGTTGCCTGGAGTGTCCTATTGACTTTTTAAATGTTGCTGACTTGAAGAGACACTACGCAGAACACCACCCAGAGGCCCCAGATGTTTTCTCAGAGCAGTTGTGCGAGCTGAATTTGGTTTTCAGGTGTTTTGTATGTCCATTTACCTCCAATGTATTGAAGCTTTTGAAAAGACATTACAAGCAAAAGCATCCAAAACATAAAGTGGATAATTCGCTTTTGTACTGCAGATACGCAGTGGCTCAAAAGAAGGAGGTCAAAAATGCACTGCCTCTCATACAGCCTACCTCTAAAGGGTCAGACATGGTTTTGTATCATTGCAACAGTTGTAAGTTTAGTCATAAGTCAGCTGTTGTTATGCATGTCCACTATCAAAAAAGTCATCCAGATGAAGAAGTCACAATTGACAAAATCAAACAATCAGTTCATGTCACACCACAGGCAGCTTCACAGATGACGCCTGAGAAATCTGTCACAGTAACAGAAAACAATACACCCCAAAACAACATCTTGGATTCTTCTAAAAAAACAAAGTTACAGAGAAAGATTTCATTGTCTTTCAATGGCAAGTGCCCACCAGACGCTTCTAACACGGAGTCCTCCAAACCCAAGAAAGTGAAAACTGCAAAGGAGGGAAGCAAAACAAAGACTTATGCTACCAAATCTAACAGAAGAACACCTGCTGCAACTGATCATCATACGGTGGAACATGCTGAGCATGGACTAAGGGACACTGAGGACATCTCAAGATATAGAGCCACATCTTCTGATCCTAAACCTAGCAAACAGGTTGGGGTAAGTGAAAAAGAACTTCAGCATGAAAAAGATAACGTAGCAGATGCTTCAGTGACGATATCTAATCCTTATGCGTGTGCTGAAAACTTGTTTTACTGCCACAAGTGCAACTTTGGAAATCCAACAGTAAAAGGAGTGGTAAACCATCAAAATGCAGTGCATCAGCGCATTAATACCAATCTAGAAACTATTCTTGAACACACAGCTTTGATTCGTGATGAAATCAAAAAATCTAAATCTAAGACAGAAGAGTTTGCGTCCTCTACTCATCTACCTCTCCCACTTCTGAATCAAGGTGATGAAGATATGCAATTCTGCCCCTTATGCAACTATAGGCAGAATTCTTTGGACCGTTTGGTGAAGCATTGCTTCGAAAGACATCGTGAGGCTCAGGTTAAGGCCCCTCAGATCCAAAGGTATACCTTGGAGGTTCTCAAAAGAACACAGAGTTTGCTCCTACAAACAACTGTCAGCCAAGCAGCTGAAAATGCAGCCCTTGTAGTAAAAGAAAAGAAAAAGAAAAAGAAAACGGCGACAAAGATGCTTTCCAAAGGTTCGTCAGTTTCAGCGTCACTTTCTGTGAGAGTTACAAAAACAAAGAGGAACTTTAAGTGCTTTAGATGCCCCTACAGCTGTCAGTGTCTCAGTGTTTTGAGGAGGCATATGTGGAAAAACCACAAGTCAAATCGCTCAGTTCATGAAATTATACAAGTTCTTTATAAAAAGGGATCATTACAGTCAGGCTATCACTGTGACACATGCTCTTTCTCTCATGAAGCTGCAGTGGCAGTTCATAACCACTACGAGGAGCAACATCCAGAACGTAAAATGACCTTTGAGTACATATCCAGGAGGTTATATGTTGGTCCTGACAAACAACCCCCTAAAGACAAGAAAGCCAAGATAAAACACACTGATGGTGTGAGCGATGGTGCTAGTACTGATGGCAGTTTACGATCCCAAAGATCTAGACAAAAGGAAACAAAGAGGCATTCTTGCAGAGCATGTTCATTTCGAGGTCGCTCGGTTTCAAGTTTGGCACGCCACTACCGTGCTGTTCATCCTTGGACTGTGAAAGATGATGGCTCAGTCCTGAATGTCATCACCAGTGAGAAACTAAATGAAAACAGCGATGTGGAAGACCACAGTGAAATGCCAGGGACATTTGACACCCAAGAAGAGCCTCCTGGATTTGGGAGTTCACTTGGTTTATCTCGTGAAGCGACAGAATCTCCTACAGAGAAGTGCCGTCATTGCTCTGCAGTATTTAACACCCACCATGGTCTCAAGATTCACTATGGAATGAAACACCTAGACGTTTTGTGTGAAATATCGGATAAACAGCAAGTACAAAGCCAAACTCGTGTCCATGTCTTCAAATGTCCATATTGTACCTACATCAATACCAGCTATCACGGAGTTCTCACTCACTGCCAGATGAAGCATCCTACCTTTGCATCCAGGGCAGACAGTACTCACGTGGATTGGAAAGGCAGTTTCAAAAGAAAAGGTTCTAGTGACAGTTTGAAATTTCGGGGGTACATGTGTGAAACCTGCCCTCAAATCCATGCAACACTGGAGAAGTTCGATAAACACTGTGAAAAGGACCATAACAGGACCACTGTGCAGAATGTGCTCAAACCAGCTCTTAAACCACTGGCTGTAAGTAACTTAAAACAGTCTAGGAGCCACAGCACCCGAGGATCAGTATCACAGGCTTCCTTTTTATCTAAGAAAAAATTTGCACGGATTAAGTGCCAGCAATGCAGTTATACTTGCACCGGCAAACTAACACTCAGTCGCCATGTGCATCTTCACCACAGGAAAGCATCCAGTACTGTTTTAAGAGTAAGAAATTTTGAATACAAGTGCACCGTGTGCTTTTCTTCCTACTTCTCGAAAAAGTATCTAGAAAACCATTATATTAGGAAACATGGAAAGGATGCCTTCCTTAAATACTGTGCTGAAGTTGGTGAGCACGTCGGAGAGCAGCCAACACCAACATCCCCTGACTTCCCTTCAAGTGAACGCCTCGAAACCACCTCTGAAGAATTGACTAACCCTAACACAACAACGGAAGAAGAAAAAGTGAAGGTTTTCAAGTGCCCACGCTGTCCATATGTGAATGCCAGCACCCATGGAATGCTCACTCACTGCCAAATGAGACATCCTACTGTTGTGGCCAGGGGAGATGAACTTAAAACGGATGAAATAGTTCTAAGCAAAATGGTCGGCTGTAAGATGGGAAAAGGTTCAAATGAAAGAGGGTACAAGTGTAAAGAATGTCCCCAAGTTTATGCTTCATTGATGAAATTGAAAGCCCATCAAGAGATGAAGCACAAACAGACAGGTCAAGCAGCTTCTGAACATTCGATGGACACTGAAACTGAAAAACAGCCTGATTATGGCTTATTATCGGACTACTCTGTGTTGGAGGCTTTGGCTTTAAAAAACAACAGCAACAGTTCAGAAACAGCAACAGCAGTGAAAACCACAGACGCAGACCTCAGTCAACAGCTGACCTCACCTGAGAAATGTCAGGTGTCATTGCAAAATGAGAAATCGCAGTACAAGTGCTCCATGTGCTCCTATATTGGTATTTGTCGAAAATACCTGCAGTGTCACTACAAAAATGCTCACAAATTGGATAAACTCAGCATTTACAAGCTGCTTGTGAAGTATACAAAACGTAAACGCAGCCACCTGCACAAAGCTATGCTGGAAAGTGCACATGTCAAATGTAAGAAGTGTCCAAACTTGATGTTTGACTCGTTGCAGCTGCTCATTGCCCATTATAGTGTATTTCATTGCAAAATGGACTTCACAGTGTTGTCAGAACCATCAAAGAATAACACAGGAGTTTACCAATGTGCCCACTGTGAAAAAAATATTAGAGGCATTGGAAAACTGTATCACCACCTGGATCGCCATGCAGCGAAGGAGGAGAAGGCAGTGGCAGAAGCCACATCCTTTGAAGTAAGTTGACACTGCCCATATTATCATTTATCTTTTGTTACATGCTTGAGCTACACAAGTAAGTTTAAAAGTTCAACCTTGCTATGTCTTATTTCCAGCCCGGATGGGAAGAAGAACTGCCCATATTAGAGCCTGCAGAGGAGCTGACCCCACTGAATGTCACTCCAGTAGAGAGCTTCACTTCACCAATAGAGAGTCCTCCAACCTCACCTTCAAAACCGACTCATGTAGAGCAGCAGGAGCTGGGAACAAGACCGGACAAACACAGATGCAAACGATGTGGGAGGAACTTCAATTCTCTTAAAGGTTTGCGCTTACATGAGCGCAGCCATGCAGCCCTGGCAGCCATTAAGAAACTGGACCATCTGCCTACCTCAGTGCAGAAGCACAGGTAAGAATAACGGTTTGATGGGTCTATTAGCATTCAGCAATGTAAAAAATCAGGTCAGTTATTGTTCAACACTGTCCTTTCATTAACAAGCTCTTTCAAACAGGTCACACATTTGTTCACATGAAAAAATTAAAATGCTGCTAGTCCAGTGTAACAAGGAGAGATCCCCCAGATAGCTGTACAAAGACTATTAATAATGTCACACTACTTTGTTCACCAGTACAATATTAAGTAAATTTCACAAATTTGATATCCTGAACCCACAGTGTGCCTTCAGTAATCGATAAGCTAATTGTGATTGTATCCAACTTAATATTTTTTTCTGGTAATGTCTCTCCAGCATTGACAAATACCTCCTCTACAAATCTGGGACCTTGAGGCCTTTTGTATGCGTTATCTGCTCCTTTCGCACAACCGTTTTGGGCCTGTGGAGGAAACATTTTACAAAAAACCATCACGGTGAGCAACATTACAGCTTAAATCAACGTTAAGTGTTTTCTTTCACGTGGGCCATTCCAGTGCACTTTGATTGTTACTAGTTGAATTTGAATGCATTGCTGTGTTGTTAAGAAAAAGAAAAAGGTGTGAGTATTGTATGTTCTAATCTGTTGACCTTGTCTAGTTAGAGATTACTAAAAGTCTCCTGTGGTGCTCGACATTTCATGAGATGTTTTTTTTTTTTTTTTTGCTTTTTTTTTTTG
>OMNW01025231.1:69096-95644 GCA_900303245.1 Selene dorsalis
CAATGCTGGATGCCTGTAGATGTCATTGTGGATTCTGCAGAAACTGACAACCAAGATAAGGAGAGTGCTCACAGGGCCGGCAAGGAGCCTCCTAATCTACCAGAGGACAATTTGGCTGAGCCTGATGAAAAACCTGACATGGCTGATGGCAAGTTGTCCCTCCTATGTTTTATAAATTCTAATATTTATAGATAGATAGATGCCTTTATTGTTCCTCAGGAATTTTTTTTCTGTCACATATGACACACAATGTACACATTATGTACACCAGAGAGTCCTTTATCTGTGTATCTCATATTAAACACACACTTTTTTGTATTAAGTGCCCACACTGATGGTCCAAGGTTTGTTGTACTTCAACAGAATCGCTGTACTTGGAGCCACCAGATGTGCAGAGACAGTTGAACAACTACAATTTGGTGACGCAGACTGGTGTCTTGTCTAACGCGAACCTGCAAAGTCTGCTTCACTGTGAGTCCTGCACTTTCAGCACTGGACACCTGTCTAGTTTGAGACGACATTACTCAAACCGCCATGGGAAGAAGATCCTCAAGTGTAAGGACTGTGACTTCTACACTGGCTCCAGGTAAGTTACGTCCACCAGGATTTATCTGTCTATAAATATTTTTGGAGTGTGAGGACTACTGCAGACAAGGCCACAGACGAAACTAGAAAACAATCAGCATTATTTGCGGAACATCATAAATTGTCCCAAAAACTCATGTGTAACACTTTCCTCTGAAATACTCCTCAGTAAGACATTTAACATCTTTGTTATTTTGTGTCGTCACTGTCGGGTGTAGTAACAAATGACTTTTCATCTGTTTGTCCACCCCTGTGTTAAGGAAAATCCTGGAGATGCATGTGGAGATGGGTCACTCTACCTTCCAGTCACAGGCTACTCAACAGGGAGTTTTCCGCTGCCCTTTCTGCCTGTACCAGACAAAGACCAAGAATAGCATGATCGATCACATCGTCTTGCATCGTGGTATGTTAGATGCTGGATAGGATTTGGTATTTCCCCACCTGCTGAAATCCTAATCTGTCATGCTATACCCAGACTGTTTGTCTTCTTTTGGTTTCAGATGAGCGTATTGTGCCAATAGAGGTGCGCCGCTCAAAGCTGTCGCGTTACCTCCATGGCATCGTCTTCCGCTGCCACAAATGCACTTTCACAAGCGGCAATGCTGAAAACCTGCATTTGCACATGATTAAGCATGATGACATCAAGCCCTATAAGTGTCTGTTGTGCTACTTTGACTGCAGTCTGCTGAGCGACCTGGAGGCCCACCTGAGTGATAAGCATCAGGTGAGGATTCGATGCAAAAGCTGTCTTTGTATCACTGGAATTCTTTGTGTCTAGAGATGATACATTATCCCATTTGAATGTGCAAGAATTTTAACTATTAAAGGGAAACACCGGCACTGTCGTTTTCAGAATGTAAAAATTCACCATGGTCATCAGACAGCAGCCTCTGGGGTTGTTCCTCTAACACACCTGTAAAACTGTGTTGGCTCCTGAAAGAAAAATGCTGAAAATAACTTGCATTACAGCTTGTTCCTGCCTTAGGGGTTCAGAGAGCCACTGCCTGAAACACAGGTTCCTAAGTTTCTGAACTTGTTTCCGGGCTCCATGTTCTATAGGCGTTGTTGCTCTATAGTTTGACTTTTGTTTCTCTTTTGTGCAGGTTGTGCGGAACCACGAGCTTGTGGGCCAGGTCAGCCTTGATCAGCTGGAGGTAAGGGTTGGTAGGATAACAAAAGAGGAGGAGGTGGCGCAGGAGGAAACATCAACAAACTTCGAGCACCGCAACAATGACAGCGAGGATGTAGAAACAAAAGGGTTTGGTACAGACCATAATGAAATTCTACATGAGACACAAGCTGAGAACCTGGCAGAAAGTAACATCGGGAAGAAAATTACAGTACAGATGAAGGAATCATGGCAGGACCCACAAGGCCAAGCAGGAAGTGTGTACTTGCAAGACAATGCAAGAGGACAGAGGATGGAGGATATAATGGAGCAAGATGCTGAGAAAGCAGACAGTGCAGATATCCAGTCTGATGAATGCAGCAGTCCAGAGAGAGACAGGAACCAGGCTCAACCACAAGACAGACATAGTGAGGACAGTGGCATCACGTCCCAACAGCAAAAACAGGAGGCAGCAGAGGGTAGTTCAACAACATGCAGTAATATCGCCGTCAAAATGGAGGCCCACAAGTTAAATATGAAGGCGCTTCAGCAGAGAGTGTTGAACATCGAGGAAAGAGTAGAAAATGACATCCTGTGTCACATTCTCATGTTGGATAAGGACGAAGACATCTGCAACAAGCGCCCAAAGACAAATCAGGATAGAACGATTAACACAGAGCAGAACACCACGTCGGACTGTGGAGATAAAACACTACGTGAGTTGCCAGGTGAAGGAGGAAGCATGACTGTGGCCCGACATGTGTGTAACCCGAACCTTAAAGTTGATCTGGAGGCAAAGAGAAATCGCACGCATGCAAATAATGATTGTTTTAAAGTCGAGAGGCATTTGTTAACTCTTTCACCCAACCGTGTACAACTTAAGATAAGTCATAAGCATGTGTGCATTCAGAAACACAGTGAGGAGATGACAGACACTTATGGAGAAATGCCAGTGCTTGAGAATGAATATCTAAAGGATCACCCAACACCTCTTGGTTGTTGCAAGGAGGAAGAAGTTGAGATGGAAATTGAAAACAATGGGAACAGATGCAAGGATCAGGAACACAAGGAAGAAGATGGGATCAGTGTGCACAAAAGTAAGAATTGATCACAGTATTGTATCTAAGTGAATCATTTTTAATTGAAGGAACAGAGGAACTGGGTTTAATTGTAACATGGAGGGCACCTTTTAAATGATTAAAAAAAATCAAGCTTTCAAGTTAAAATGCCAGATGCCAATTTTTTGAAATTTGGAGATTTTCTTTGGCTTTTTTACAGTTTAAAGTTAATTTCTTGATTTCTTGTTTTTCAGGTACAGTTACAGCCACAGCCACAGCCACAGGTGTAGCTACTGAAGTCCTGTGCCCATCGGTCACAGAGAAGAAACTCTATACCTGTGAGCTTTGTGGACGAAACCTCAAAGACAGCTCTGAACTGACACGTCATGTTATGAGACATGGGTTGTAACGGTTCTCGTGACATTGCCGGTGCAAGAAGAAGCTTCCACTGGTGTTTTTTTTATTTTTTTATTTTTTTTTATAGGAAGCTCAATTTTGTTTTAATGAACCGTCCTGTGCTCTTTTACTGTACTTTCTATTTGAGAAAACATCTTCAACACATGTATTTTTCATGTTTTGTAGATTTTAAAACCTTTTTGAATCAAATGTTGTTTTTTTAATGGTACATATGAGTGTGATTTAATTTTGTTATCCAATTAATAAAACTTCTTAATGAAGCTGGTAACTGCAAAACATGTGACACATTGTCATAATATGCTGTAAAACACAAAAATCTTCACACTGTTATATGTAATATTGTTGTATAGACGTTTCAATATTAGAAACTGTACCAACCTCGATACCACTGCTGGTGGAAATGCTTTTGCTACCTTCAGTGCAGTTGGATATTTGAATCTCATTCATTTTTCCAGTGAACCTGTTACAAAAAATAAACTTTTCGTTACATTTAACCTTTTGCCATATAGGATTTACATTTGTTTTAACAACCTGAAAGGGTTGTCATTGATGTAATGTAGTCCAGCGTATTTCCATTTGCTAGTGTGTCCAGTAACAACAGACCAAGTAAGATATCACAATTATGCTGACAATCATTCTAATATTACTATTCATAGTTTAGGTCACATGAACCTAAGCCCTCCCTTGAACAATAAAATGCTTGTCTGGAACAGAACCAGTGATAATTTTTTTTAGTATAATCTGGCTATTTCCCCAGATTAGCTACAGCCAGAGCGATTGATACAGCTAGCAAAGAAGACGAAGCTATATAGCTAGCAAAGCTTTTTCATCGTAAAAACTCTTGCATTGTGCTTAAACTGTGCCAATTTCTAAAGAAAAGGGGACTGTTGTCTGCATAGTCCTGTTGGTAGTCCAAAATTTGCTAACGTATAAAGCGTTACAAAACAATTCATTAACCAATGACCAGCGAATCAAGAACACGAAAATACGAGCTTCTGAGAATCACGTGAACGCAGCATATCGGTCCGTGTGCGTTTGGTTACGACACTTCTTGTCATCCAAATGTAAGAGGACACCGCTTCCTGGTGTGGACTAATAATCATGAACTGATGAGAGAGAAGAGGTAGAGCTGCCCCAGTCAGTGTGATCCGTCGGTCCTGAGTCACGAGTCCGCGGAAATACAGTAAGTAAAACGACTTACGGTGTTTTCTGATCGCTTGGTTTAAAAAAAAATGTCCGAAAACAAAAAGAGGTGATACTGATAAATACTGGTCAGTCTCAGCTGGATCGATATGTTACACTCCGCGAAAGCAACCACTTGGAGAAGATGTGCGTAGGTGTGTATGTGTATGCGTATGTTTTGTCCAAGACAGTTTTAGTTACACACTGTATGTCAATGTATTTAATGTGTGGTTCATACATACCTGGTTAAAGTTTGCTCTCTGCATTTGCAGGAATTATTTCCTCCTTCCTTGAGCAACACCTCTGTTTCCTGATTCACCTACACTAAAGAGATGTAGTAAATGGAAAGTGTATGATTAAAAGTACTATATTGCCTTTAGTAAACGTTTATGATTGACACGGTAAAATCAGCAACACAACTTTGTAAAGCACTCTGTTACAGGTAAAGACAGTGTTTTTAAAGAGTTTTTCATGTTATTTGAATATTACCAGAAAAGTGTTAATCTTCTGTAACTGCTTACTGTTGATCTGAAAAGTAAGTATTGTCTCCAGCTGGCAGAATAATGTAATGGAGTAAGAAGTATAAGATATGATATGTGGTATAAAGTTACACATAATGGAAAATTGTAGAGAATTAAAAGTACCTTAAATGTTTGTACATGCAATTTTCCACGACTGCTGATAACTTATTTTGATATTTTCCCAAAGTGCTGCACGTCAGTACAGTTTTTAAACATACAATTCAAAAGAGACAGAGGATTATGGTTTAGTATTTGCTTGGACAGATCTGTCATGATGATCTGATAAAATTTCCTGTCCTTGCCCTAGAAATAGTTCCAAGTCATTTATTTCTGTCCAGGAAACCTTCAAAGAAATTACACACCTGTAAAGGGAAGTCAAGTCTTATAATTGTGGTACTTCCTCGAGGCTTTAATTGTTCCCGTTCCTACAGATAAGAAGACATTTTTACTGTCACTGTAAACTTAACATAGCACATTCAGTGTCGTGGCAGTGCTGCTCTTCTAACAAGGAGCTGTATGTGTTTCACTCCTGAACAGGATCAGAAAAAACAGGAAGATTCAGCTGGAGGAATGTCAGATGTAAACGAATCTGCAGAGGATGGCGGCTCTTCGTCAAAGGTCATCAAAATTGTGTTCATCATCCTGCTGCTGGATCTGCTGGGATTCACACTGATTCTACCTCTGCTGCCCTCCATCTTGGACCATTATGCACAAACAGGGGTGAGTTGTTGTTATTGTTTGTTTTGGTATTCAAGAAATTACTTATTTAATGACTTAAAATTCATTTTTAAGTGTATGTACTTGTCAGGACAGACATAATAATAACATAACGTTAAGAGATATAATATGTAGACATGGCAGCTCACTCACAATTATAAGATCCTACAATTTATCATGATTGTATGAACTGGATGACCTCATTGTAGATTTAGCTGTCAGTTTTTGTGTATCTAGTCTGTTACAGCCTTGCAGATGTTGCAGTAATAAGAACACCTGTGTCCAGCTGGGGTTGCAACTTGTGTTAAACCTCAATGGCAGTAAAAAAAAAAAAAAAGATTTTGAATCAGAGACAATGTGCAGAATGTGATGCTCCTTCTAACAAAGAGGTCTTTGTGCAAGTAATCTATTTCATAAAGGAACATAACCAACTCATGAGTGATTAGATTAGCAGCAGTGGGCTGTGTTGGGGGAGTCTGCCGAAGCTGACTCATGCTGAGTTGACCTCTTTCCTGGTGTTGCTCATATTGTCCCTGTGTGATGTTATATTTTGGGTGTTTTTTTTCCCCTGCTGGGTAGGATGCGGTTTATCAGTCTTTGCAGAGTATCGTGGACTGGTTCAGGGAGACTGTTGGGATTCCCATGGAAAAGAAATACAACAGTGTCCTGTTTGGAGGTACATATTTGATTGGTTTCGCATTCTGGGCAACTTGTTTTACAGCTCTGCTTTTCACGACATTGCGATCAAGTAAAAATAGAATTGCAATCATGCAAAAATGGGGTTCATTCCTGATCACTGGTTTAATTTGTAAGCTCCTTAATTCACCCCTCAGGTCTGATCGGGTCACTGTTTTCGCTGCTGCAGTTCCTTTCCTCACCTATAACTGGTGCTCTGTCAGACCAGTATGGCAGACGACCCCTGCTCATCCTTACCACAGTGAGTATAATGCCTAACTTATTGATAGTATGTTGCATAGTGTGTATTATATGTTTTTATAGATTTAAGAATTTGATTTCTTTCGAAAGTAACGGTGTAATAATATCATTACACAGTTTGTGGGAAAGACATAACAGCCATGTCATTCTGGTCTAATTGTTTGCCTTGTTGTTCCAGTTAGGACTGATGTCCTCCTACGCTGTGTGGGCAGTTTCCCGGAGCTTCACCATGTTCCTTTTGTTTCGGATAATTGGGGGCATTTGTAAGGGCAACGTCAGCCTCTGCACCGCCATCATAGCCGACATGCCTTGCCCAAAAGTCCGAAATCGTGGAATGGTACGCACATACTTTTGTGGTTGTTTCAGGGAACGTACTGTTGAAAGTAAATATCTTAACACACTAGATGTAAAGTTTACTTGAGTGACATTTATTCACATTTTTCATCAGGACACTGTGACTCTGACCTTAACTTTTCATGGTTGTGAAAACCAAACTGCTGGTGATCTGGCTCATGCCCTTGTTGTTATCTTCTCCTCTGACCAGGCAATGATTGGCATCGCCTTCTCCATGGGCTTCACCGTGGGGCCTCTGATGGGGGCATACTTTGCCATCAGCTCCAAAACCACAGGAAACGTCTTTTACGAAACTCCAGCTCTGCTCGCCTTGGCCTTCAGTGCTGCTGATTTGCTCTTTATTTGGCTCATGCTGCCAGAGACTCTCTCAAAAGATGTCAAGGTCAGCTGTGGAGACATACACACTCCCAACTGATGAACTAAAATATACACAGTTTTAAGGAACAGTCATTTATGCACAAGGTCACCTGTACACCTATTTGTCTCACTTCATCCCAGGCTTTGTCCGCTGAGTTTGGGGACTCCAGAGACCTCTTGAACCCGGTGTCTTTGTTCTGTTTTTCTGCTGTGGCCAGGACAAAAGATCCACCTTCCAAAGAAAGTGAGTAGTCGTACACACTGGATTCCTGTGTGAGACAGAGGCTTTCACCCTTTTGACCCATTTATGAAGCATGAATGAACTTCGGCAAGCTGACAGTGGGTGGGGTTGTCTTTACAGAAATGCAGAAGCTTCAAGTGTTGGGCCTGGTTTATTTCTGCTACCTCTTCCTCTTCTCTGGTCTGGAGTTCACGTTAAGTTTTCTGACTCACCAGCGCTTCCAGTTCACAAGGTACAGACTCAAAGATAAAGCTGTGAACTCCATCAGTTCTACTGAATGCACCCAAACAGCAACTTTGTATTTTTCTCTCAACAGTATGCAGCAGGGGAAGATGTTCTTCTTCATTGGTGTCATCATGGCCTTGATCCAGGGGGGTTATGCTCGCAGAATCAAACCTGGGCACCATATCAAGGCTGTTCGTTTGGTACGTGTTAGAGAAGAATTTGACTGTCTGCTTTGCACTCTCTCCCAAGAACATGCCAAGGCCATGCTCCCTCCTTTTGCATCTTAAATCTCACTCTCTGGCGGTTTCCAGGCACAGCTGTAGGGCTAGGTGATAACGGCCGCCGTCACTGAATAACACTTTGTGTGGGAAGAGAGAAAAGTGTAAAGCTTTATCTAAATGTAATGTTGCCCGATAGCCAGTAGGATGTTAACACATCTCCCTTTGCAGGCTTTGTCCACCTTTCTAGTATAAGAATCTGAACTTTGCCCTCCATCCCTCAGAATTGAGGTGGCATCACACGTTTAAGTTGTGTCGATGACTCTTCTGTTCTCCTTGATCAAGTACAAATGAACTTCTTCGGTATAAGACATCCAGGACTCTGGTGCTTCTTCTTCTTCCTGCATCACCTCAGAATTTCTCCCTAACAGTACGAGTCTGTTAACATGAGAAAAACTGCACTACAGCACAACTCTATTGTATTGTCTTACACACTCAACTGTATTCTGTATTCTTTTTAGGCAATCATAACATTAATCCCAGCATTTATTCTCATTGGGTTATCGTGGAATATAACGATGCTTTACATCGGCTTGGCGTTATACTCCTTTGGTGAGTTGTATTTATGTTCACTCTGTTTGAATGGGAACCAGTGATAAGCCATATTTTATGCCATATGTTAAATCCATTACTAGGTACACGATTGTGTTAGAATATTTCTGTCACTGCTCCAAGCCAGGATAGACACATATATACTATGCAAAAGTCGTCTGCAGTATACTTATGTGAATAATGAATATCCCTTTTCTTATTTGACATTTCTTTACGTAGTCTATGCTGCTATTTTGGTAGTAATAATGTATCAATAAGAGACCTTCAGGTTAAGTAAGTTAGATAAAAACATATACACAGCATACCACCACACGTGATTCAGACAGGTAGTATGTAACACGGTGATTTCCATAGACAATGCAAGAAATTATGAAATTTCTTAATTATGAAATATGTATTCATCAAAAGGATTAATTTATTATGTCATCATATTTTCTGCTTTTTGTCACAGCGGCTGCAATAGTAGTTCCATGCCTGTCAACACTGGTGTCTGACCATGGTAAGCCTTTCATTAAGTCTCATTCGTTAACTCAAAACCCATTTTCATAAACCCACAAGCCATTTTTATTCTAATATAAATCTGCACACTGTTGCTGACTGTCTGCAGGTTCAGCCAATCAGAAAGGCACAGTGATGGGGATCCTGCGTAGTCTGGGCGCCTTAGCCAGAGCACTGGGACCTGTTGTATCTTCTTCCAGTAAGCAAGCTTTCCTAATATGACCACAGTGATCTTTAATCCAATTTAATCACATTCACATTCAAGTAACTTATTTGGAGCAGCGTCATTTCAATTATTCCAAGATGTTTCAGTTTATTTACTACGTGCTTGTGTTGGTTGTTGTGTTTGCTTCACAGTTTACTGGATAGCTGGAGCACAGGTCTGTTTCCTTGCCACATCAGCCTCTTTCATCATACCCCTCACCCTTTTGAGCACAGCCGGGAGGCTAAAGGAGGAGTGAGCAGTGCAAAGACTTTCAACAGCCTTTAAAAGGACTAATTACAGATACATTCTGATATTTTGATGCTTGAATGAATGCATCTGCTGGGAAAGCTACCACTGAATGATTCATTCTTTTCATGCTCAACAATCATGAGAAGATGTTCGGTTTATTTTCTGTGCTGCTGGCCAAGGAACAAAATAATTCAAGAGGACGATGCACATGCCAAAACCAAAGGGGGATTGAGTGAGTGACTGTATGAGTGTGAAATAAATAACGCAATGCCTTTTTTTTTTTTTTTTAAACCTGTGCATGTCATGGACAGCATGGGTCAGAGTGGGTAAAAAATTACTGTGCTTGTTGAACATATCTTACTTGAAGACAGCGCAAAAAGCTTCTCTGCACTGCAAGTTAATGGACTAGGTGGAAAATATTTAGGGACATTTATTCAAGTACAGCTTGTAAGTACTTGTACTTTACTTTAGTGTTTCTGTTTATGCTTTTTAACACTTTTACTCCATACATTTTGCACCATAATGTGTCTTTAGTGCCAAAGGTTGTTCTGAAAAGATACTACAAAAACTATATGGTCAAGCTGTAGAATAAAAAAATATTTTTATAGATTAAAGTGCATAATATTGAAATGAGTCCTACATCATTAAAACACTGTTTAATCCAGATGCAAAGGCATAAATGATGTGGTTTTGATACTACATTTTTTTTTTTTTTTTTACAATTTTTTTCTAAAACTTTTAATAAAAAATTGAAATGCAAGATTTTTACTTGTAATATGTTTTTTCATGTGTGGCTTGATTTATTTAAAAATATTCACCAAAGCTGCTCAAAATGAACCAAAAATATAGGAGTGAAGCAGTTTAATCACTCCAGTATTGACATGAGCTTTATGAGTTTTGTTTATTTAATTGTTTGTTTTTTTCAGGCTAGATAACATTGTGACATTTTAACATAGCATTATTGAAACGTAAAAGAAAATCATCTATCCACATGTCGCGTTTGAAGCTTTAGTGAGGTCAGTAACGCGGTGAGGGCAGAAGATGGCGCTGTGGCCTCTCTGGTTCACACACACACACACACAATGTAAACATCAGCTGTTGTCATCAGGCTCATGTAGCTGCTATCAAACAGGTTGCTTAGCCTCGTTAGCCAACACACTGTTGGTGCAGATAAATGCGGCGTCATCGTGACTGGGGATTTGACAACCCGTGGGAAACCGAGTGAAACTGCGGATATGTGACTGCGTCTAAAAGAAGCGGAAGATGGACACGGTAAGTTACGGAAAAAATAACGCAACGGCTTTTCAAGCTAGTTAGCATGTTAGCCTGTCACGCTAACGTGCTCTGATGCAGGTAGCCGACTACAAGCTTACTTTAAGAAAACTTTAGCCGTTACAACCATGAAGGGGGGCATACTAATAAATAAATCGCTGCTTTGATCACATGAATGAGCTGTTTGTTCAGTCGTCTTCCTAAAAAGAAAAAGGTTTTGCTAGGCTACCAAAAAGTTATGAATGTGTAATGCTAGCAGGATGTTAACACGAGCCAATTTGATGTGCTAATAGTTAGCTGACTGTAGATCAGAAGTCGAGCTGAGCACGTTTCACTGAATGAAGCATGAGTCGAAATCATGGTGAAAGTGATCAGGCAATGAAAAAATAACTTTCACTGTGGTAAAACACTACTCGTTTACTTGAACTGCGGCCAACGTGACTGTCAAAGGTCGCATTCATGCAGACTGTTGAGCAAACTCATCTGCTGTCCGTCATCCCCCCATTATCTCTGTTTTAAGTATATGTCAAACATTGTTGAAAAAGCAAGATAAGAATCAATAGTGTAAACAGACCTAGTATTAGAAAAATACCTATATGCAGTATGTAGACACATAAAAGTAAACTTCGTGAATGGATAGTTAACATAAATGAAGAGAGGTTTTAATGAAAGAATTGTGTTGTATTTTTTGCTATCCAGACTTTTGACCCTAAACTCCAGAGGAGACAGAAAAAGGAGTCATCTGAGCCACACACAGCTTCATCGCCAGCGCTGGTGCTACCAAACCCTTATGTTTCTGACCAGTTTTCAAGAGGGTAGGTAGATAATGTAATCTTTAATATTATTTTCCCGGTCAAAGTAGAGAGTCGTGTGGGTATATCTGTAAATGAATCAAATGGTCATTTGTGTACGTATTGGATCTCTGTTAAGGAACCCATCAGGTCTGAGCCCAAAGCAAGGAGGAAGAGGCGGAGATGTTCCAAGGAGTTATGGCTACAGCAGTAGCCGTCGCATTAGAGAGACCAGTGATGATTTCCTGCAGAGAGAAAGGTCCATACGGGATCCACAAGCAAAGGTTGGTTTCGTTTTGAGTACCCGAAAAGCAACTCACATGAAAAAGTCTCATGAAAGTAATTTAAATGATTTTTTATTAATCTCCACAGACATCAAACAACAACGATAGTTCTCCAGCACAAAGCCGAAACAAGGGCAAAAGCGCAATGGACTCACAGAAAAAAGGTAGTTTTATACAGAGTCAAATAGAGAACTTTAATTCACATAATTATTCTGTTTTATTTTTTGTGAGTGCTTCCTTTCATTTCTCTAACTCTAATCAATGAAAATTTATTTTGTCACTCACTATTGCAACACATTTTTGTAACTGACCCTCAGGTTTTAGGGGTGTCAGATCTGCCCCGAACTCTGCCGTCAGGTCAAAACCAGCACAGACTGACATGGTCCCATTTGAAGTAAAAATGGCTGACTTCCCGGAGTTGGCTGGCGTTTCACTGGGTAAAGCAGATCCTCCTCTCGTTCAGAAAGAGTGCTGGTGTCCAGCTCCTTCATCCACAAGTCCCCAACTGCAAACGTCAGCATCTGCCTGGAAGGTGAATCATCAGTTTTGATATCATATAAGATATAGTGGTCTATGTTTTAATAACAAATGTATACTCATGAATTTGGGGCTACACTGGCGCTGTACTTTTCTGCTGAACAGGTTGGAAAGAGAGATTCACCAGCTCAGCAAGAGTCCCAACCACGTACCACTAATGCAAAGCCAGACTCTCCTGTCATCTCACCAGGTGGGTTGAAACTTCTGGTCCATGGTCCTCCAGTGAAATCAAGATAAAGGTAATAATACTGATACTGTTTGTCCTTTTTTGTGAACAGTCCAGGTGGTGGTGACATCCTGGGCCAATGTTGCTTCCCAGCCTCCGAAGAAAGTCATCCCTAAAGAGAACACAGTCAGCAGCAACCCCATGCAGGTAGATTATGAATGTAATTTAAAATCTCAATAAAAGGTCAACTTTTGTCTAGATTAGAAACTTGATTTTTTTTTAAAATGCTAACTGAAAGGTCTCTACCTGATATATTATTCAACTGCGTGTTCAGGTTTCTCTCATTAATCCTGTTGAAGGTGAAATCAGAGATGAGTTGTGCTTTTATTTTGTGGAGGTCTGTTGTGTTTATGACCAAGGATTTTCCTGTGCTGTATTTCAACATTTTTGTCTCCTCATTTTTGCATCTTATCAGACAGAGAAAATGGCTGCACAGCAGGAAGAGGGAGTCCCAGGGAAGAAGAAACGGAAGAAAAAGAAGAAGAAGGCTAAAGGTGCTGGAGAAGATGCAGAGCCGGAGTCAGAGGAGCAGATAATTTATCAGGAGCCTCCAAAATTTGAGGTAAATAAAAAGTAGTTCTGTATCCTTATTCAGTTAAAGATATTTGAATGTAAGTTTATTTTAAATGTTGGATTGAAGATTACTTTTGTTCTCTTTTTGTTTTGCCAATAAGGATGAAGAGGAGTTTCCAGGCTTGATTCCTGCTTTCACAAGGACTGATAGATTGATAAGCAACAGCAGTGCAGCAAAGCTATGCAGTGAGGTATATTCACATTATGCATCCATGCAGATGGTGTCAATAGGTCAATAGATGGTCACTATGATGTACTGGATAATATTTAAAATCTATGTTACCTTTTTGAAGGAGACCCAAAGAGAAGAAAGTCAGCACCAGCCCGCTGACCAGAACAAGGAAAAATCATCAACATCAAAAGCACCAGCCACAGAGACAAATAAAAAAACACAGGTTTGTTTTTTCAGATTACACTGAAATACATAATCTTTTAACACCATCCCATAGAAAGCCTATTTAATGCAAATTGTCTTGGTATCTAGAAAGCTGAAAAGGCGGTGTCTGGTGGAAAAAAGAGCAAAGTTCCTGTTCAGCTGGACATAGGAAACATGTTGGCCGCTTTAGAAAAGAAGCAACAATCTCAAAAAGCCAAGCAAGACGCCAAACCAGTCATTCTCTCAGGTGGGTTTTTGTCAGCTACAAGTAGCTCCTCATTTCTCACTTTATTTGATAACAATATTTACAATATTTCAAAAGTGCATTTTAGCTGATTACTTTCACTTTCTTAAAATTATTCTTACTCAGTCCAGATCTGCAGGATAGCCCAGAGTAAGCGTTTTTTTAAAAACTTTTATTATTTCTTTCAAGTTGGTGGAGGACTACCTGTTGTCCAGAAGCAGCCGTCAGTGCAGAAGAAGCTTCCCTGGCAGCAGGACAGAATTGCACACAATCCCCTGGACTCCACCAGCCCCTTGGTGAAGAAAGGAAAGCAGAGAGAGGTCCCCAAAGCCAAGAAACCCACTCCTCTTAAGAAGGTAAGTCCACTCACTTCCTGTAGAACAAACACATTACATCTACATTATATGATAAATGTTTTTCAGCAGCGTAACTCTCTTGGTTTATCTACGATCCTTAGGTCATTTTGAAAGAAAGGGAGGAGAGGAAACAGAGGCGTTTGCTGGAGGAGAGAGGTCTGCTGCCTGAAAATGAGCTCAAACCTGCTAATGATCCTGCAGAAGAGGAGCAGTGTGACACAAATGCAACAGGTCAGAGAAATCAAAGCTCTGTGGTAAATAATTGCAGCTGCAGGAAATGTTTGATTCAGGATAATATCTCATCTGTATTTTGTGGTTCTCAAATCTCAGACGAGGTTGAAAATCCTACAGAGGAACTTGATCCGTCTGAGATTAATGACACAAACCAGGCACTGAAAGAGGATGATATGGAGGTCACCAATGATGATATCATAGAGCAAGAAAGCACCTCTCCTGTACCCTGCCCAGTCAGCCGACCCAAAATCCACAGCCGGAAGTTCAGAGAGTAAGGCTGCAAAAGCTGTTTCCCTGTTTGTTATCTTTGTTGACATATGTAGTTTGTGTTTCCGTTGACACACAAATAAGAAAACATTTAGTCTCTTGGAATTGAATGGTCGTTCTTCTCACATTTTTTTGTTAACTTAAAATGTATGTTTCGTTGTACATGTCAGCTACTGCAGCCAGATGCTGAGCAGAGACGTGGATGAGTGTGTGACGACCCTGCTTAAGGAGCTGGTTCGTTTCCAGGATCGCCTGTACCAGAAGGACCCCATGAAGGCCCGCATGAAGAGGCGGATCGTGATGGGACTCAGAGAAGTCCTAAAGCACCTCAAACTCAGGAAAGTCAAGTGTGTCATCATCTCTCCCAACTGTGAACGGATCCAATCCAAAGGTACTGTGTCCTTTTGTCCTTCTTCTTTTTGTTTCCTTAAAGTGATGTTATACGATGGTCTCCCATTTCTTGACAGACCTTTTATCCTATTTAAATATATGATATAATATGGAGACACAGACATTAACAGAAACATGTTTATATTCACAGGTGGCTTAGATGAGGCTCTCCACACCATCATCGACACGTGTCGTGAACAGGGCGTGCCATTTGTGTTTGCACTCTCCAGGAAAGCTTTGGGTCGCTGCCTCAACAAAGCAGTGCCCGTCAGTCTCGTGGGCATCTTCAACTATGATGGTGCACAGGTCAGGTTTAGTTTACGTCAATCACTGATGAGCCAGATCCTCTGGAAATCTGCAAGATAATATGTAAATATAAAAAAAACAAAAAAACAACCTAAAATCATTGTCTGTCTTATCCACAGGACTATTACCATAAGATGATTGAGTTGTCAGCTGAGGCCAGGCGGGCGTATGAGGTGATGGTGTCCAGCCTGGAGCAGACAGAGACAGAGACAGAGGCAGAACAGATAGTGAGCACAGAGGAAGAGTTGCAGATCAGCAGCCTGGAAGAGGAGGCTGTGCCCTCTCCTGGCACCACACAACCAGAAGAACCAGAATATAGTAAGATCCAGTCTGACCACATACAATTAAGTAAAAGCTATTTGACTGATTAGTCAGAAAAGATTTTGCCACTGAAAGTCAACTTAACTTCAAATAATCGTCCTTTGTCTTTTCTTCTTCTAGTAAAAATTTGGAAGAAGATGTTGGAGAAGGAGTACAACCATAAATTTTTGAACTTTGAGGAGCAGCTGAGCTCCTTGCATTTGGACGGTGAATGTACTGATAACACTGATGGAGATTTAAAGAGTTGACAGTGGTAAAGTGCTTTGTGCCTAAAATATGGACCCACCCGTGCTCATCACCAGCAGAGGAAACTAGGATGGACTTATTTCCACATGCAGAAGAAGAAGAGCACCATAGTGTGCCCTGCTGCATGTGGTTGTCAACCTGGGGATTCTGTCAGGAAATCAATCATGTTGCCAGTATTTGCAGTGAATTGTGATTATTTTTTTGAGTAATATTTTTGTGTTTGAGTTCAACATGAATGGGCAAAGCTGTGTATATCGAGCGTGTATGTGTGAGGAGCCTTATAAACTGGAGAAGTTAACCACTGACTTACTAGGACCAAAGTTGTCACTTGAAGTGATCCCACAATATGAATTTTCAGCTTTGTTGTCTGTGAACGTACCTTGACGACATGTAGGAGTTTATGTTCTGAATGTGTGTAAAATATCAACCAGTAGTTGAGAAAAGAAAGAGAAAAAAATCAGTGGTTAATTTTTTGTTTTAGACCTGTGTTGCATCTTTTTGGTTGTTTTAAAAGTCAACCCCACCTCAATGGGAACAATGGAGAAATAACTGGAAATGAGGCAGCAGAGGAGGAGTGACATGCAACACAGATCTGCAGCCAGGCTCAGATCAGCTCTTAGGGCTGAAATAAGGGTCAGTAAGATTATGCGCTTGATGCTTGTTTATCACCCTCAGCAAAACTATAGGAAAAATATACTGCATGAGAAATTGAATGTGAATGTAGAAATCGTGGTTGTTTAAAAAAAAAACAAAAAAAAAAACTCCACACTGCATAACATTGAAGTTACACATGGACATGTCCTGCTTTTCTTACTTCACTTCAATGTGAGTTTCAATTTTAATTCAGGTGTGCAACATACTATTCGTACAGCATGCTGCTTTTTCTATTAGTATACAGGAAAACAATATACCAATGTTAACAAGGAATAACACAATACTCAGCTCTTTGAGATTTCTGGGATGCTGCTTGTGTTCTTGTGTACTCTGACACACAGTGTGTAAACTTGTTGACCCTTATTTACGCCCACAGTCTGAAATTGCCAGTCCTCACTGACACATCTAGGTTCGGTTTAAAGCTAGAGCGCTAGCTTAACTATGTTCTTATTTTGCATCTAAGGTTCTTTTTACACAACGTCAAGAGTTTTTGTTTTTTAATCCTGATTGCACTACATTGTAGAGCCTATGTTTCTGATAGCACAGGTACTACACACTATATGTGGGACTGCCTGTGATTAGGTTGTTTAATTAACAGGAGGATCAGCAAAAATAATGAGGAACATTACCTGCTGCTAATTCATCTCAATGAAATTTTGTTTTGTGAGTTTTCTGTAGTCAGACATTGTGAAAATGAAATGAAATGGTGTGATGACAAGTGACAGAAATGTTAAGTGCTGGATGACAATCATTTTCAAAGTAGCAATAAATGATGGAATCTGAACAGGGAAGATTAATTGAGACTTAAAAGGACTGAAATAAAGATTTTTAAATTACAGAAGATTTATGTATAGGACCAGTAAAAAGTTTATATGATTATGATACCTGACAACTTAAAAACTGTAGTAACAATTTTTAATTTGGAACTGATATAAATATTTCTTTTGTGGAAAGGTGGTGCTGTGTCTGATGTGGTAAAGAATGTTGTATGTGCAGAAAAAAAACCTTAGTGATCTGTTATGTCTTGTTATTTGGAGTTTGTATATGTGTATAAGACTGGGCTCATCAGATCCTGAAGACCTGGTGCAGTTCTACACCAACATGATGTTGTAGTTAAAGATATATATTTTCTGATTCAGCTCTTTTTTTATATATATATATATCACTGAATGCAAACTGTATGTGAGATGGAGCATAATTAAAAGCAAGATGGAAAATTAAAAATATAATTTTTACATCTAATAGTCAGAGACAGTTGTGGTTCTTTCAAGAGGAAACCAAATTTGAGGAGAGTTTAAGCTTTACTCATTTCTCTCTCCAAAGCAAGTGTCAGTGTACAGTGTCATTTACAAATCAGTGTTTACTTTGAGTGAGTGGGTAATAGGTATATAAGTAACAGTAGCAGACCAGGCACAATTACATGAGGAAGCCAAAAATATATCACATGAATAAATAATATTTTAATATATCTGAGCAGTCAATTTACACAAGTTTTGTGTGTGTGTGTTTTGTTTTTTTTGGTTCTTTTTTTTTAAAAGAAGAAACATCTTCCATCAGATATGTTTTTAGTGCTTTACTTCCATAAATGAGGCAGAGACAAAAACCCATGTTTACTCTTCGAAGTCCCGTCCTTAACCTGAGCGAGGAGAAAGGTCCTGAATTTAAACTGCACTATGCAAAGTGCCACACAAGACCAGACACGAAGCTTAAAATGTGCAACACAAACAAACAGTGTAAATGCCAATTTCTATCCAACCACTCCATCATCCTTCTCTTTCTTTCTCACCATGAATGAATATAAAAAGGATAATGTTGTCTCTTTTCAATTAAATCACATGTGCAATGTGATGTAGCCTATGTTTTGCATGTGAAATGTTTCACTTCCAACATGATTTATTGTCCCAAAGTAAAACTCTGGGATATAATTTATTAATGTCAAACAAATACATTAAAATCAAATAATTTGTGACCTTAAATAACATAGAAAAAGAATGTTTTCAAAATGCATGTAATGACACCTTTGAATTTTTAGGTGCAGCCTGAGTGTGAGAGCAGCGCAGTCCAGTCTCCTTGTGTACACCGCCCAGAGAAACCAGAATGACGAGAATTTACCTGAGGCAAAGGCAACACAAGGCACGACCAATTTTTCTCATCACCAACTACTCTTTACTACACCTCGTCCAACCATCAACAACTAAAATCCTCCTCACTAGTATTCTGTGTTGCCAAAACCTCATAAAGCGTAATATTTATCAGGTATGATGTTTACAAATTTTTTAGATTATTTTCTAGGGACACTGAATATATGTTATAAAATTTGTTCTTTTACAAAAAAAAAAAAAAGTTCAACTCTTTGGCGAAGAAGTCAGGAGCTCATCAGAACAGAATTTATAACAAATGTTATACCATTTCACCGAACGAGTGGAAGATTTGAGGATCAGAGGACCACCCTCAGGAGGACACACAGAAATATCTGTACTTTATCTAATAGCTGTTTCACAGCACCACATATGTTAACCACATGGTGCAGAGGAAAAGTCAAAGGGTCTCAAAAGCCAGCTGAATTACCCCCCTGGTGACCGTGAATGTCCACGCTATATGCCATGGTTATCTACCCAGTACAAATAACAAAAATACATAATATAATATATTATATTATATATAATACTATTTCTTAAATCCCTACGAAGGTGACACTGGTCATTTGTTTGTGGACACTGCATGGGAAACAAAAGATGGAGCAGGGATAGCATCTACGTATCCGCTGCAGATGAGTTCTGTGCACACCCCCACTTTACTGTGTCCAGTAAAATTGGTGTAGTCTGTGAGGTTGTTGCTGTTCTCCCAACAGGAAGAGTCAATGGAGACATTATGTCTCTGCAGGAGGACTGTATTCTCCCCGTCCACCTCTTTCACCCTGCTGTAGTCCTCTGGTATGTCCTCCTCCAGTCTCTGAATGTCCATGCTGCCTGGGACCTTGTCTTTCTGGAGGAGGAGAATATTGTCACCCTTCATCTCCTTCACTGTGCTGTAGTCCATCTGCTTCACACCCACCTCCTTCACATTCTTGTGTCTCTGAATATCCACATAACCGCCATTCGCAGGAGGCTGGACAGTGTCCTCGGCAGCACCTTCTTGACCCTCTGTGTTTACAAAGCCTGCGGTTGGGCACAGCTGTTTCTGAGTTGGAAGCTGTGGTGGCTCCATGTTAGATAAACTCTCCCCCGAGAGCAACGTATTGCTTTTTACAAAGTTCTCTGTATCCTTCTTTTTCCCTTCGGGTTTGTCCCAGTCACTTTGGCCTGGAGTTGACTCCAAGTGGAAGCCGGTGGGAATAATAAAGCTTTTCTTCCTTTTTTGAGAATTTGAGGGATCAGGCAGGAATCCATCATCACACACGATCAGGTACTCCTCAATCTCATCCTTCCAGGCCACTGTGGGAGGAAAGCCCTGGTTGATGATCAGGGCATTCATGATGTCTTCAGATCGCCCCCTCTATAAGGGTTAGAGAGGAATAATTCAGTGGATTGTTATCAGTGTCAATCAACAAGCTTTTGGAAATACATCGCAGATGCAGTGTTACCTTGAGAAGTTGAACATCGACTCCTCTGATCTTTGGACCAGGAACTGGGGCCAGAAGACACTTCTTCACACTGAGGAAGAAAAGAAAGTGAGGCATCAGTCAGATTTTGCTTAGCATCCTGTTTTTATATATACAGAGTTGTATGTCATTGCGAGAAATACATACTATTTCCTCTTCATGACCAAGATGCACATTGCTGTCATGATTGGAAATGCAGAGAGGATAGAAACCAGTATCCAGAAGTTTTTCTGAGGATCTACAGAAAAAAAGATGTTTGTATTTATTAGTGGTAACTTACAACAGTTCCCACCATCATATAAAAGCCAGAGATGGCACAAATAACTTCAGTGACTCACAGTTAGGGGTTTTCACAGAAGTTGGGTTGCTCCACTCGCTCCAGGAGCCGTGGTCTAATGTACAGCGCACCTGAACTATGCATGTTACTCCAGGACTGATGTTGTACAGGTTGAGCTGGGTTTGTGTACCCGACGAGTACTCCTACAGAGAGCGAGAGGGAAACACACACACAAATCACATCACAGTTCATCCATATTAGGATTACATTCAGGTCTAACAGTAAATTTGATGATGGTTCTGATCACAGAACAGTGATACAATGATTTATTAAATGCTAATTTCATACTAAATGTATGGCGAAATTTTCTTTCTTCCTTTTCAGGTCTACAGCTCTGATTACTTTTCATATCTTTCCCTGCACAAAAAAGTGCAGTTGGCAGTGAACAGCAGTGAGATGCAGATCACTGACTGTACTTTTTAAAGTCTCTTGCTGTCCTTCCCTGCACAAAACAAACACAGTGTGCAGCACTTCTCCAATGATCCAATGAGCTACTGCTTGTTTTGGACTCACCTTCCACTCGTTGCTGTTTTCTTGCTTGACTCTTAGTTCATATTTGATGGTGACCCAGCCAGATTTGGTGTCTGTGTCATAGGGATGATCCCATCTGATATGGAGGTATGGATTGTCCTCTTTCTTCATCACCTGCGCAGTAACGTTTTCGGGAACGTTGGGCTTCACTGTGGAGCACACAGACAAAACGACACTAAGAGAACAAAGCCACACAGACACAGTGCTTTGAGCTAAATGCTAATGTTAGGATGCTGACGTGCTTATAATGACTTATATGTTAATATTTGTTTATTAATGCAGCGTGGTGGTTGTCAATGGGAAATTGAGAATGCCATCGTTTGGTTATTTAATCAAAAACAAAAAAGTTTGATGGAAATAGCTTGACTAATAGTTTGCCAAATGTCATCAGAAGTCATTCAATAACTGTTGTGATATCTGTAAAGCTGGTCCACTGGTCACAAAAGCATAAAATATGGCATGTTTTAAATGTTTTATATAGAGTAGGTTTCAATCTCTGGGGCAAAGTCTAATGCCTTAGAGTTACTCTTCATCATGGGACATACTCTGTTTTACATGTATTATACGTGCAGCACATGGAGATGCCACACACAGCTGCCTGTATAACCAAACAAAAGGTGTGAAATCTGATCTGTAGACAACTTCTGCACCCGGTACAAACCTGTTCTGTCTCATTTCTGTTCATTTGTGCTGCATGGTTGTTAATCAGTACTTTTCCATTCCTTACCAGGCTCAAGAACGCTGAATTTCCAATACAACTGTGCCAATCATTAGCTCAAACAATACAGATCATTGCAACTTCTACTCTAACAAACACACAGATTGGGTGGGAGTCAATAGTTCAAAGTGTATCACTGGAACAACAACACAGGGAAACTCTTCTTCAGTGCTACCAATACTGTTGTTGTTGTTTGATTTTACTTTATGGTGTCAGATAATCTTGTAACAAACTTTTTAAGCTTACTTTTTTGAACAGTCACTCCAACCAAGAACACAGATCTTACATAAATCAATAGAGTGACAGCATAATTACTGATCATAATGTGCATCTCCATTTTATAGGCTACGATGTTTTTTGTATTAGTCTATAACCACACCTATAAGAAATGAGCTCATCTGTGTCTGTAAAGAGGAGTCAGAACATATTTGTGTGTGTCTTGAGGACAGATTTATTTATCTAACCAAAACGGATTCTTGTTGTCAGTAACAACTTACCAATTTCCATTACATCCATCTTAAAAGCCTCTGAGGTGGCATTCCCAAGGGCATTGGTGGCCACCACTGTCAGGGAGTAATCGACCCAGATGGAAGTGTGGTCTTTGTCAAAGAAACAGGAGTTCTCCCCCGCTGAGCGGTAGTCTGGACACTCCTGCATTCCCTCCATTCTACACGCAGACAAAACAAGACCTTTACCAACCAGGATACGGGCGACTGTTGCTCAGTGCTCTTTTACGACATACGCATACAACATAGTGCAACTGTGCTGTGAGCAGTATATGTGTCACCATTTAGGAAACAGCTGATAGAGACAGTTAGATAGGAGACGTGTGGTGTCTGCATGGTCTCCTGACTGATAGCATGATCCTGAATGGTATAATATAAGAAACTAATTAAAATATTAAATACATTGACATTTTTCAGTCAGATTACTAGAATCTAATCAGTCAAACTGATTTAAAAAAGAGGACATGTTACCAGCTTCAGGATATATGCCAATGTCAGCTAACATGTCCACAGTCGCAGATATTTGGGCATTAACAGAAGACAAATAAAAATGTTGACCTGGTGTTCAGTAGCACCAATGGTCAAGTCAAGGGACCATCATCATCACCATCATCATCATCACGATTCAACCTTTGGGGACCATGACTACAAAATTTTGCAATGATCCAACCTGATAGCCTGTGAGATCTTTGGGTCTTGACCAAAGTTTCCATCTTTAAAAAGTCTTAAATTGTCAGTGTTCAGCATTTTACCCCCAGGCCAGGGCGAGTGAGGGTCACACAGTGTTTGATCTCTGCAGGTTAACTTCCACAGCAACAAAGATTTGTGCTCAGCTGACTGAGCACAAGTGTGTGAACAAGAGACCTGGTAGTTTTCCACTTGCTTGTCTGCAGCACCACACTAACAAAACAGCAGCTTTACTGTCACTAGTGCCAAGTGTGACTGATGATTACATCTGAAATTTAATGGGACCTGGCACCTGGCACAGCAATTAAAGGGTAATTCTGGTATTTCTGAACTTGGACCCTCTTTTCCCATCTTTCTATACGATTAATAAGGGACAAATATGATTGGAATTGGTCCTTTTCAGAAACAGAAGACGTATTCTGATCCTTCAGTTAACAAGAAATAATAAGAATTATCCTTTAAGGCACACACACAGTAAAAAATGAAATTAAAAAAAACAAAAACAAACAGAACTTGGACTGACATTTCTGTCTCGTAGTAGAGCCGGTGTGTGGTCGGCAGCCCGCCATCAGAGCCTGGCTTCCACCAGCAGGTAAAAGTCTCCTTCTCAGGGGACCTGCAGCTGAGCAGGACTGGTTTCCCCGGTGGAGACATGCCTGGCAACACATGGTACAAACAAGCATCAGCTCCCAGTGTCCAATTATACATTACAAAACAGACATTCTAACCTTCAATCATTTTTAACCATGCAGAGAGTTTTGGTTTTATTTGCCCAGGTGGTTTTAAGACATGTCCAAGATTTCAAAAACCAAAAAACTGCACGTGAAAGAAACCGACAGTGATGTCTATTTCAGCATGAATAATCCATATGAAATAATTTAATACATTCAGGCCTTTCAACTCACTGCTGGACTGTGCAGCTGCACACAGCAGCAAGAGCAGTGTCAACCCAAGATTACTCTCCATCCTGTCACAAACTGTCACTTTGAGGGCCCTGAAAAAAACAACAACAAAAAACAAACAAACAGTGACATCACCAGCATGTGGTTAATGAGGCGATACGAACCTGTGGCCCGGCTGCATGTCAAGTTTTTACCTAAAACAAAGACATATGGCAGACCAACAGACACAACCAATAATTATTTGTACATGTTGTATTTAACACACACACACACAGGCCATCAACAGTCATCACACAGTATGATGAAACAAGATATACTAAACTACCACCAGCGACCAAAGCTTGACTATTTATTTCAAGAATGTAGTTTAGATTAATTTCTAAGGAAGGACACTGATAAAGAGCTCTCTCTCTCTCTTTCTAACACATATGCACACATACGGTCCTGTGCTGGCTTTCAGATTTATCGATCAGACTCCTAAATGGTCTTTTCTTTTCCCTTCTGCTCTCTGTTGGTGATGAACATGTAATACTTGATGCACTTAGTCACCTGTAGAGATGTGGGAAAGCCTGCTTCACGGCCCTCCCAGCCTGTAATATACATCATCCCACTGAAGGGTTACACCTTGACAGAGTGTGTTTTTTGGCAACGTACAACAACAACAAAGTTTCATGCTGCAACACCTTCTCCAACAAGTTTTAACAGGATCACTTGTGCAGGCTTTGGACAAGAGCTATTTCTGACAGAAAACAAGCATGTCAGGTATTTTTTTAATGATCTTAATTGCACAACCAAACGGCTGGAGCTGCATAAAATAAATATTTAATATAAGGGAAAATGAATTTGGTCCTTCATGAGAAACAAATATATATAAATAGTAGGCTAGAGCTCCTGTTTTGTGGCTCCAGTGGGAGTCATTACAAGCTGACAGACAAGGTGAAGGTGAATATTACAGACAACGAATTGAACTATAAATCCTGAATTATCCATCACAATATAAGACAGTCAGACAGAGAGAATGAAATATTATATCCACATCTCAGTTTCTGTATGATGAAATTCTCAGTGTAAATTATTCAGTTTTAAGCAGATAAGCAGTAAATACCTATAATAAACCCAATGATTCATTTCAGGGCATTAACAAGCAAATAGGAAATATTTAATTTAATTTAGGAGAGAAGATAATAGATACACATTACATTACAAGCCATTATTTCATCATATGGCCACACAGAATATGTGACATTATGGATAAGCGTTCCTGATACTGAAGGATCGAAAGCCTGCTTGATGCATTGCCTATTTCTAAACTGTATTATATAACATCGCATAACTATCACGATCTTGCTGTGACTACTCCCAGCAAAACAATGTGCAAGCTCACACACAACATTTTTCTTAGTGTTCACTCACCTCACTCACCAGTTTAGCAGTTTAGGACGGATGCCCTCGATTTGCACATTTCACCACGTTTGACTGGTGTTGATACCTCCGCAGAGGGAAAAGTACCTCTAGAAATGACATTACACCTGGCGGCCGGTGCGTCTACCTCCTCAGGTATGGGTGGATTAAAAGTACGGCGGTGTCCTCTGTGTGACGGAGGGGAGGGGTTTTGTGTCGTCACGACCGGTTCACCTGAGAACAAACAAAGAGTGTAGCCGGGCCGAGATGGTTCACTTCGCCTTTATTTAGTTGGTGAGGAATGTAACTGTCCATGGAAAGGACATAACTCTAACCATAGGCGTAATTCGTAAGTTGTCCAAATGATATTCACTGTATGTAACCCATCTTATTTGTCCCGCTTTAGGCTCGAACGCGATTGCATTATGACTTCCGCTAAATGCTAGCTAGCAGGTCCAAGTGCCAGTTCAAGAAGGTGTAGCCCTTCGTAGCCCTATAATATAAAGCCATCCACATGAAATACAGAAATAAAACTATCTGGTTTAGAGAGAATTTGTGATGTGTATCGCCACCAAAGTGACACATGAACAGCTTTACTGTGGGAATTAAACGAGCTTTTAGCCTACATCACCGCTATCGCTTGCAGCAATCACATTACAGTGCGCATGTCGTAAAATATCTGCGCATGCGCACATGTTGGGAATTATTTTAAATGCATGAGCATACCAACTGAGAGGCAGCATTAGGCTAGTTCATGTGAAGTGTGTCAATGTCCCATTGTCACATCATGAAGTCAGCGTATTTCCCCTCACTGTCAGTGACTTGAGGAAATTACCCACACTTCATAGCCATGTGAAGTCAAATACAGGAGATGTTGTCGGAAGAGTCCCGGTGGTCCTGGTCCTGTCCCATTCGTATTACAGCATCTGGACCCTTTCAGGCTCTCACACTCAGTCACTTACAGCTGAGGTTGTTGAGGTCAGTCAGGGTTCAGGGCCTGAGTGGCGAAAGGGAATTGGGGCCTTGTGTCCCTGGCCTGGTCCGTCACTTTAATGGCTGAGTTTCAGTCCAGTCTCTTAGAGACCATAGACTGTACATGACGTAGGCTTGTTCACGTGAAGTGTGTGATTGTCCCATTGTCACATCATCAAGCCAGTTGATGTCCCTTCACTGACAGCCAGCATGGATTCTGACTCTGCTTAAGGAAATTACCCACAGTTCATAGCCATGTGAAGTCAAATACAGGAGAGGTTGTCGGAAGAGTCCCGGTGGTCCTGGTGCTGTCCCATTCGTATTACAGCATCT